>QEOT01003537.1:0-122619 GCA_003123785.1 Pterocarya stenoptera | reverse complement strand
TTTTTTTTTTTTTTTTTTGAAAACAGACTTTTTAACACTTTTTAAAAAGCTTTTTCATCCAAATTTGTACCAATATCCAGATTTTATACCATGTTTTTTTGTTTTTTTTAAATAAATATATTTTTAACACTTTTAAAACGCTTTTTATTTTAAAAAAACATTTTAACACTTTTCAAAAGGCTTCTTTATAGACTTTTATGTTTATTATTTTTTCTATGCATTTTTTTATATAATGAATATTTTTTAGGCATTTTTTTAACCTTTTTTTTATTGCCTATTCAAATTTTTATAAAACAAAATAAAAAATAATAGACATCAACATACACAATTCATTACATTGCTGTTTACAAGGAACAAATAGTGAAAACTTTAAACGCAGCACCAAAGAACTGTGGAAGAACCATTTGAAGTCGAGCTCCCTATCCTCTTCATTGTGAGCTATGGTAAACAAAGAACTGGAAATCAAGAAATTAGTTAAAAAATCATATCCCAAACTGATATGCATATATATTAGAGAAAAAATGAGATAGTGAGAAGATATCTGCTTCAACTATCACTATGTAAATCTCTGCTTTTCTAATAATCAAAACACTGAATAGCACCAAAACAACGCACCAATGTTCCGATATGCACATATTCATTGGTTAAGTAGCCCAAAAGATCTGTTTATCCCAATACAGAGAGTTTAGTACTATCAACAAAAAACCAGTTCCAATAGGAACCTTTGGCAGGAAGGAAATTTACGTCATAAGTTGTCTAAAATGTAAAAAATATTCTTATATTCTTAACAAAGAGCAATTTTTTTATATCAACAAGCATCAAAATCAAGTGGTTGGAATAGATGCAAGATCAAAAGGCTTAAAGCTACTTTAAAGAGATGGAATGCACAACTAGTCTTTATTAGTGACTCCCAGCAACCAAACTCAAAGGGAATTAGAGCTTAAACTTGGGGAACAGCGAGAATAGGCTTTTGGGTCTTCTTTATTGCTTGCGATTTGGGTGTTTTCAGCCATTTTCTTATCAGGTCAAAATCAGTTTTGGATTAGCATGTGGGGTTGGTTTGGAGGTGGCAGTGAAAACAAAGCAAGTAAAAATGAGGAGTTTCGGGTTTATATATATATTTGCAAAATTAGATCTTGTCTTCTCGTTCTAGGTTACAAAATTTGCAAATAAACAATAAAAAATATTTTCAATAGAAAAAACAAAACAAACACAGATACAAATCCAAACCCAAAGGAAGGAAAAAAAAAACCCTAGATAAGCCGACAGATTTGAGATTGAACAAGTACGAGTACCATAGTAACATAAACTTAGATCTACAAGTATAGGAACTCAGATTACAAACCTAGAAACTTAGATCTACAAACCCAGAAACTCAGATCTAGCCAAAGTCGTAAACAACCAACAAGAGAGGAAAGTGATATAAGTGATATGCAAACCGAGAAAGCATCTGAACATTATTTTTTAGAAGCAAAAAAGTACAAAGTTTTACAAACCGAGCTAGATAGATGAACATACCGTAGGCTTTGGAGTTGAGAGAGAGAGAGATGGGACAAACGACGACGCCAAACGGAGCGAAACCAGAGAAATGAAAGGCACTGAGGCAAAGAGATGACGGCAGGGCTAGGTTTTACTCGTTTGCCAAAAACGCAGAGACTGAAACGAGAAATGCTCTAGGACTCGAGGGAACGAGGCATAAATATCTAGGGTCTAGACTCGACACCGTTTTGAATAAAAACTAGCGTTTAAAAAAAAAAAAGCAGTTGGTTACGGAAACCGGGTTAAAATCTGGATCCGTAACCAGATCCAGGCGGGTACGAAATTTTTTTTACTCACCCGGGTTTAATCCGGGAGGAAAACTGCCCGGATCCACCCAGATTCTGGACCGGACCGGACTAGAAAAAAAATTCGATCCGGTTGTACACCCTTACCCTTTACAGCGTGAAGGCAGAGGTGGGGGCCCGCTACTCACCTGTACAACTTACTTCCTCTTTGGACATTTCCAATGCCTTTGTAAATTCTGTTGTCAAGAGCAACAACAAACATGAAGCTAATTCCAAATCTCACTCCACTCACTACAATCGTGGGAAAGGGCGTGGACGTGTTTGTGACATTTCTTAGTATTCTTCTCCTCAAGGCTTTTTCCTTCGCCCAATTTGCCAACTATGCTCCAAAGTTGGCCATCTTGCTTTCTCATGTTATTAGCAGTTCGACCATTCATTTTGGACCGAGGCTCCCAAGCATGGTCACACTACAACCTCCACACTAGTTTCCAATGCTCGATGTTACCCAGATACTAGCACCACCCACCACCCGATGCCAGAATTTCAAAACCTCAATATTTGTGCAAATGAGTACATAGGAAGAGCAAATTCTTGTTGGTAATCGGCAAGGTTTGCCTAGATCTCATATAAGTTCTTCTACACTTCCTAACTATCCTCACAATTTTCGTTTACTCAATCTTTTGCATGTTCCACTTATTCAAAAGAACTTAATCTTTGCCTCTAAATTCACCAAGGATATTGATGTCTACCTTGAATTTTACTCTTGTTGCTTTCTTGTGAAGGACTACCTCATAGGGATTGCCCTCCTCAAAGGTCCGAGTAAAGGTGGTCTTTAGTCGTGGCCTCCTCCAATTTCTCAACCTAAACTCACTACACTCCATAGTGAATGGGCCACCATTGGTCGTTGGCATGATCATCTTGGTCACCCAGAAGTTCGAATTGTTCAATAAGTCCTTTTTCGTTTTCAACTTTCAGTACTTTCCAATAAGGCTAATTTAGTCTATACATCGTGTCTGCAAGTTAAGAGTCATTGTCTTCATTTTCCAGCAACTTCCTCCAACGTGCACTCTCCTCTTGAATTAGTTTTTGTTGATTTTCGAAGACCTTTCCCTATTTTTTTCTAGTAATGGCAACAAGTATTATGTTTCCTTTGTGGATGCTTTTAGTAGATATACTTGGTTTTATCTATTGCAAGCTAAACTTGATATATCTCACATATTCCTTTGTGGATGCTTTTAGTAGATATACTTGGTTTTATCTATTGCAAGCTAAACTTGATATATCTCACATATTTCTTCTTTTCTATAAACCAGTACGTATAATGATATCTTGGTGCCAAAATTAAATATGTCCAAAGTGATTAGTGAGGAGAGTTTCTCTCTTTACATAAAATTTTTCTCTTTCAAGGAATTCTTCATCATGTTAGTTGCCCTGCTACATGTCATCAGGATGGCACTGTTGTAAACACTACCATTTGGTAGAAACTCATGGACTCTTTATATGAAAGATGCATCGATTCTAGTGGTTTACTAGGATGATGCTTACCAATCTACCTATTATCTAATAACTCATCTTCATCACCTGTCCTACGCAATAAGAGTCCTTTTGGCAGGCTATTTCATAAGTCTCATATTACTCTTTCCTTAAGGTTTTCAACTTTGCTTGCGGGTCATTTTTACATCCATATAATCACTCTAAACTTGAGCTATGATCCAAGCCTTGTGTCTTCATTGGCTACTCTTCCATATAGGGGTGTACAGGAACTGACGGGACCGACAATCACTGCTTGGAATCAACTGCCAGAATCAGGAACCGGTAGAGAATTGGTTGGCCAATGGTATGAAAAATAAGAAATCGACCTTGGTCGGTTTAGTCCTGGTCTGAACAAGATTTAAAACACTAAATCGGCCGATATAATATATATTTTAATATATATCATAGGTAAAACAACGTCGTTTCACTTAAGTAATTTAAAAGACATTATTTTACACCAAAGATATAGAAAAAATATATAAGTGAAACGATGCCATTTGGTTTAATACACCAAATGACGTCATTTAGCTCTATGGTTTAATAACCTCTCCCCTTTATCTTCTTCATCTTGACGGATCTCTTTTTTTCTTCTCTCTCCCCTCTCACCCCGCAGGACAGCGCAGCGCCGCACCGCAGCCCTCCCCTCCCCTCCTCCTTCATGTCGCTCAGAGCTTGGTCTGTCCCTCATCTTTCCACTATCTCTCATCCTTGGCCTGTCCCTCACCTCTCCGAGATCTCTCCTCTCTGAAAAGTCTCTTTGAGGCTGAGCTCTCTGTCATTCAACTTCATGCCAAGCTCTCTGAAATGTCCCTCACCTCTCTCATTCTCCTCTCATCTCTCTCGTTCACCTCTCATCTTGAGTTTTTGTTATGAATTTGTAATTTTGTTGTGAAATTTTTAACTTTTTTTTTTTTTTTTTTTGTGAATTTTGGTTGATTTGCTTTGAATTTGTGATGTGAATTTGGGGATGGGTTAACAATCGACAGACTAACTGTGGAACAGATCGGTATCAACTGTAAGATTCCGACCGGTTCTCACTGTCCCTGTCGATTGCTTTTGGTCGGCACCACCCCCTTAAAAAACTATTGGTGCAGTTTCGGTCCAAAACCTAAATCGCATCGATAGTGTTCGTTTTCATCCCTACTTCCATGAATGTTGGCTATAAGTGCTTGGATCCATGTTTCCTCTAAAGTCATCCAATTTTGCCATCTTTAACTCCTTAGTTTCGGCCTCCCATACTACTCATTTAATATCCTATAATCTCAAGCTTCCACTTATTGCTGATCCTCCATCATTCCTCCCAAGAAACTCTTCTCCTGCCTCACCTCGTAATACTTCTCCACCTATGTCTTCTTCTTCACAGGTGTCTACCTCTACTTCTATGTCACCTTCACAAGTCGTGTCTCCCATTCTTTAGCCTCAGCTACATCCTCTCCATTATCTCAAAAATCACCTCCTGTTCCTCATACTCATTGTATGGTAACTCGTTCTCAGAACATATCTTAAAACCAAAGTAATTCACTAATGGCTAAATTTGGTTTCCCGTACTAAGGGCCCTTGTGGCGAGCTTATCACCTTTTGACATTGAGCTGGCATGTTTTTCTCAAGCTTCTAAGAGCCCCACTTGGTGTCAGGCTATGTGCAATAAATTCAATGCTCTCCTTTGAAATGAGACTTGGGACCTCGTTCCTCTAGAACCTACTATGAACGTTGTGGGATGCAAAAGGGTGTTCAAACTTAAGAGGAAGTCGGATGGTACTATTGACCACCACAAGGCTCACATTTCATACCTAAACGAAGCATATCGAGATTGATTTTCACTTTGTCTATGATAGAGTTGCTTCCAAACAGCTGCTCGTGAAGTACTTGTCTACAAAAGACCAACTTGCAAATGCCCTTACAAAACCTTTACCTTCTCCTAGTTTTTTCTTGCTACGGCTCAACCTCACTATCGTTGCCATGCCATTGAGTTTGTGGGGGGTGTGTTGACGCATCCTCACAAGAGACCAGTTCAAACTGTATAGTTGTTCCAGATATCTCTCAACCAAGCACCTCTCAAGATGCAACAAAAAACTTAGCTTGAGTTTTGAAATAGTTTCAAACGTATTCATGTTAATTTATCATCTTTGGAATGTATATTCAAAACCTGTAAACATTTCTAAAATACAAACACCCAAGTCACCTACGTTTGAGTTGAGAATTATCCAAAATATTTATGATCTTTTACCCAAATCTAAGCCCCTCATGACTCATGTTTAGTTCTCAGCCAGTAGGATGTTACTATGGTCATCTCTAGATAGGAAAGCTACCTCCGAGTTATTCATGATATTGCTCCAATTTGTCATCTAGATGTAATTCATCCCATTGAATATTGAGGTTACAGCTGAAATATTTATCAGCTCTATGGGATTAAATCCCGATCGAGTTATTGTGATTTAACTAAAAATGAAATGATTAGATTTGCCTTCTATTTTTTTATCCAAAAATTAAACTATTGAAAAAAAGTTTCAATTTCACAGCTGAGTGACCAACCTAAATATTAAACAAGCTAGCACATGAACCATTTTGATATTTATTAGTCCAAAATAAAATGGCTAAAAAACATGGGAACCTGATTTCTCAATGTCCCTTATAAATAGTTTTTTGAACAAAGTTACCATTTTCCATTTAATAACAATTTGGAGTAGTTTTCTCAAAAAAAACTTAGTACTCGTTTGATTATGTAGTTCAAATGAAATATTTTATTGAAAATTGAATAAAATATTATAATAATATTATTTTTATTTTAAGATTTAACAAATTTAAAAAATTTAAATTATTTATTATATTTTATATAAAAATTTTAAAAAATTATAATAATTATATAATATGAGATAATTTGATTTTGTAACCGAACTATTCCTAAAGGCTAACCGGACTAGGGCTTTCCCAATTTTTTAAAAAAAAAAAATAGCGCCAAACGTCTCAATCAGTTTCCCTCCCCGTTGGGTCATAAAATGATTTCTCTTGGAAACTATGCTAATGAAACTGACGGTGTCTCAGCTATGGACGTTGATCCGTTTCTCGCGTTTATCGAGTATGCGAGGTCTGTGCTCTCTCCCGCAGACGATGATTCGGATCCTAATGGAAACTGCAGTGGCCCCGGGTGGAGCTGGATCGCTTCTCGGATTCTCAAGACTTGCGTTGCCTACTCGAGCGGTGTCACCGCTGCGATTCTGCTCTCTGATCTCTCTCAGGTATCGCTATTTCGCAATCTTTTTCTCTGCCGCCGAAAAATTATAAAAAAACATATGCATTTATACGGGGGACAAGAAAATCAAGTCAGAAGTATTGAATTTCATCTTTGGTGCTTTTTTATCCCATTTTGAAGGCTTGGAACGAGATATGTAGGGCTGGAGCTCCAAAGAAAAGGCCGGACTGTATAAATCAATTGAAAAAGAACCATAGGAGAACAAAGCTTCCAAACACGGTTTCAATTGACACTATATATGACAGAAACTTCCTTTCCTTGAGTAGCGTCTTGGAAGCTGTTATTGTCGATGCCTTTTCTCTCCCAGGTAACCTATATTTACGAGTTAATATAATTAGCATTGTCCATGTGGATTATTATGAGGCGGATGCTACAATTTCAAAATTTCATGCATCCTTATTGGGAAGTCCTACATGGTTTAGGAACAAACTCATCTTGGGCTTTATAAGAAATTACCTCACTCCTCCTATTAGGCCTTTTATGAGGAGAAATGGGTGTTTCTACATGGTATCAGAGCAAGCTAATCTATGACTAATGATGGGCTTCTGCGACCTACCCACAATGATGATACCGGAAATATCGGCCCACTCGTGAGGGGGCGTATTGGAAAGTCCCACATGGCTTAGGAACAAACTCATCCTGGGCTTTATAAAGAATTACCTCACTCCTCCTATTAGGCCTTTTATGAGGAGAAATGGGTGTTTCTACAATCGTCTTCATGTTTCGTTTCAAGTGTTCAATCAATTATTCTTCTTTGTGATACAGTTATGAAACTTGAGCTATGATGTCCTTTTTTCTTCTGTTGACTAATGTTTTTGTTATTTTGGACTTTGCTTCAGGTACAAACATCTACATGCTTACTTTGGGGGATTTTCGAAGCTCCAACACCATAGACCTTTATCTCCACCGTAGGTAAGCCACGGACACAAAAGCAATCTACTATTGGTCTTGCAATTATACATTTTTACTAATAAAAGAGGACACCATTTGATTTTCTATCAGACAAGTAATGCTCGCAAGGCAATACTGAGTTTTTAGTATTTTGAGATTTAAAATAAGTATCTATTTTGATACCTTGACTCTGAACTTCAGGCCACAAGAACTACGTTTCTCTATTGTTTTTTTCCTGTGGGATTACTCCTCTTGCTTATTCCATATGTACTTGCTGGTATTGCAGTTAAACCATTAGCATTTTGAGCTTTTGGTTTTGAAGTTGTTGTTCAGTTCCCTCCTAGTTGGTAGTTTATAGTTAAATTAGTCTGGCTAGGCACTGGTGGAGTATCCATGAATTGGAAGAACATTCTCCTTGCCATAATATTTTACTTTCTTTACTTAATGCCCAGCTTGCTTAGGCAAGGAAAAACATGTATTGGATCTTGTTGTCTCTTGTTTTATCAACTATTACGTGTGCCTTTGCTTCTTTTATGTTTATTTGCATCCATTTAGGTTGTTTGGACTTAACGTTCCTATGAAACCTAAAATAGAGTTTGTCTGTAGCAGATACTATGATTTGGTGGATCCTCAGAATGGAATTCTGAAGAAAGGGAGGGAGATTTTACTCACTGGATGTTATCTTCGTACAGCTGCCGAAGGATCTGGGTGTCCAAGACTTTTGCCTACAGAGTATATGGTGATATTGTTAGATGAGGTAACTGACACGTTTCTATTACCTATCTTTTCACCTTCAGGATCCTTCCTGCAGTTGTTATTACATCTTCAATATCCTTTACTACAGGAGGAAGATGACGATGCAATGCTGCTAGGAGCTCAGTTTTGTTCAGATACTTTCTCTTCCATTTCTCCTGATGCGGTAAAAAAAGGGGTTTCCTTTTCATTGCTTGCTAGGTAAAATATGATTAGTTACAACCGTGCCTTTTTTGCTTCTTACCGGGCCAATCTCATGCTAATTGTTCCAGTTAAAGTTCCCTTATATGATCTCTTACTTGTATTTGATATGTTCACCTGTGTCGGTTTGGGGACTGGTCAATTCACTGGCAGGACGCCCCCCCCCCACCCCCACCCCCCCGGGCGGCGGGCGGGTTGCCCAAATTATTATATTCTGTACAGCCTTACTAAAAAAATAGTGAACTAGTAAGTCATAATTATGTTAAATGGAGAAGTTTAAAATTTATATGGCCGTACATCAATTGAAAAATACCAAAACCAAGATTAAGTTTGTACCATGCTTTCATGTGTTTACTTCCTGGTGAAGGTCAGTTTTCTCTATTCATAAATTTCATACCTTCCTTTTTTATCTGCAGGATTGAGTCTATTGGATCATTGGAATTTCAGGGAAGGTTTGGTAGCCTACAGAGGAAACAAATTACACTTGTTGATAATGATGGTGTCAAGTTAAAGTTTGTCTTGTGGGGTGAACAGGTTCTCCTTGCTAACCTTTTCAGGTAAACTCTAGTTCAGGATTGAGCCTTTCTTCCCATCCTTTTCCCATGTATTTATAACTTGTTTCCTTTTCAGTGTCTCAAGTATGCTCGCACTGGATAGCCCTTTTATTTCAAATTCCATAGAGAGTACAGTTGAAACAAGTGATGATTTTTTCCTTGAATACGGTAGTGCGACACAATTATATTTGGTTCCTTCCATTCAACATGAGGAGCAAGTAAGTTATCGACTACAGTGTGACAAGATGTTACCATTTAGGATATTCAACTAATTTGTGTTACTCAGGTATGTGTAGCATTGACACAAAATCAATATCAAGGACCAAGGCTACTGAATACATTGGATCCTAGTCAGGATCCTAAAGTTTCACAAGTTTCCCTACCCTGCGATTCACGGGGTTCGATTGACTTCAGTAGTTATCCTTTTCGAGTGAGTTTACTGTTACTTCCTTGGTCACCTAGATACTATTTAGATGTAGTTTCGTTTCCTTTTCTTTCTCTTTGATGGCACTGGCATCTGCTTTTAAAATGTTGTATTATTTGGAGGATTGAATATGGTTACATTTTTAAACTATAATGCAACCAGAATATCAGCTTATACTTTAGCTTTTTTATACAAATTTCAAAATGTCATCAGGCTATTGTCATCTTTATACCTCAATGATCATTAAATTATATAAACTTTGCTAACTCTATCTAAAATCACCCTTCTAGTTTTATCTATAGTCTTTTTCTAATGTGTTAAAGGCTTCATGATAGTCAACATCTGTTGGATTGTTGGATTTACTTTCATTTTTCATTCTTCCATAAAGACGTAACCTAATTTAAAGAACAGTGTGTCTCTGGGTCTGCCAAAGTTACATGCCATTGGGATAAATCACCATGGATGTGCTTTATGCAAGCATATGGACCCGTTCCTAGTTGTACATACTTGTTAAGCGATAATACTATGGTATTTTCTATCTGCATTTTCACCCTTGTATCCTAGTTCGAGTTTGAATCTTGTGCTCACTAACTTGACTTTACACTTTTTGTTATTTATAATTAACATTCTCACCTGTGCAAAGTTTTGCAGTCATTTGTAATAGACCTTCATGACAAGATGACAGGCATCAGCCTCTATGGTGTTGTTACAGATATTATCAAAGAGAAACATGCAGCAGAAGCTCTCTTCTCTCTGAGAATTGAAGATACTACTGGAGCCATTTGGGTGACGCTACATTTTGCCAAATTTTGGTAGATTAGTTTTTTTTTAACTAATATCCATTAATTTAATGAGATTATAGATATTAAACTTTCATACATTTGTTTCACTCAAATTATGGTTTTTTAGGTCATTGGGCCGATTAAGCTTTGGTCATACGGTTTATATTTCTGGTTTAACATGCTCTATGACAAAGCAAAAAGGGTGAGTCCAACCTTGGTATTCATCGTTTGTAGTTACTGTTTGTACATTATGCAATTATTTCCTCGATTCTTGTGGTTTTCTAGTTGGGTTTAGAACTTGTTGAACTTGAGTGCTATGAAAACTTCTAATCATGTGTTTATTTAATTTTCTCGACAGCCTGGAAGCATTATGGTTTGAGAATGATATCAGATCTTCTTTCTTCATCCTTAGTTGCTTGCCCGCATTGATAAACTCTTCTTGCCTTCATAAAGTCTCAAACCTTTGTGATCTATCTAGCCAGACTAACAGCACACAAGTATGGGTTTCTCATGAGTTTTGGTTTTGTTTTGTAATTTATTCATAATTGAATGTTGTTTCCATATGCTTATTGTATCCTGTGCCAATGCTAGGTAGTTGATATAATATGTTTTTCTTCTCTCCGGGACAACCAGGGAGAATGATTAGATGCCATGCATAATCTTGTGCTTCAAAAATATTAATTATAATGATAGAACAGATAGCAGGCATGGGTTGTGCCCTACTCATATTTTTTTTTATTGGCACCGGGTGTCTGAGAACAAAGTCCTGACTAATCCCGAGGGTGCATAGGCCCTCGCCAAAGAGTTTCCCGCAATTGCACCTCGGGTAATTCAAGGGGAAGTTCCCACAATCCAATGGCCCTTAAAAATTGTTTGCACCCAAGAGGATTTGAATCTTAGACTTGGAGGGAGCATACCACCAATACCAAGCCCTTTACCACTTGAGCGGACCCCTAGGGCTTTACTCAGATTGTACTTTACAATTATCTTACAGAGAGTTTGTGTACAATTATGGCCAGTTCATTTTAGTTTTAGGCAACCTAGATATTAGGAATGGTTTTTAAGATTTATAGATTGACTTCTTTAGACTTTTATTAGAAATCCTGTATACATAAAATTGGATCAGTCTTTTGGGTTGGTTGATTACAATTTGGACAGTTTCATCTGGATGCTTGATTTTATAATAAAGAAAGATCCTACAGCTGCAGTTTGATAGGAGAGTATCAGAAAATAACCTTCCTGCACAAGTCTTTGAGCAGCTAGGCACTAGCATTATATTTGGTGTTTCTCTAATCAGAATACACATATCAGAATACACATATAAAGTGAATCCAAGTGGCTAAAGATTAAGTTTTTTTAGACAGAATCCCTAGAGATCAAGTAGCCCAAAGATCTATGTACACGGGTGAAAGAATGTGAGTGCGTGTGTACTGTATAAAGAAGCTCTAAGTCAATTTTATTGGATAATGAACTTTTAAGTTTGTATGTTCTTCTGCTTCATCTTTTAAGGTCTTTTTGTGATCCGATAGCTCCTGGGGCTAACCTTGTCGGACATGCAGACGATCACATATCAACTTGTGGCTTTTCATACATATACATTATGGCTATGGATCCCTACTCAAGTTACTCAATCCCACAAGAAACCAAAAAAAAAAAAAAAAAAAGAGAGAATTAAGAATCTTATCTTAGTCAGGTGTATACCACAGATGAACGTCATCTTCCCTCCACTTTCTTGCCATGTTTTATTCTTATAATTTTGATATGTCACTTTCATTTATACGGTATGGCATTGAATTCATGTTCACCATTGTATGTAATTTCATGTTCTTGCACTGTTTCTCAAAATGTGGTATTTTTTTTGTTACCTAATTATTGTTTATTTTCTTCCCATACATGTGGACAGATATGTCGAGTGTGGCTTGACCAAATTGCTCATTGTCATGTTAAAATGTCACATTCTCTTTGTGGTCATTTTGTTACCAAGACCCCAAGTGGGATTTTGGAATGCAACTTATGTCGTTACAGTTGTGATGCCGAAGTTATGCGCACTTTCCATCTGAAAATCACTCTTGCAGATGAGAGTGCAAAAGTTTTTGCATGGTGTACTGGTCAAACGGCTGCAGAGTTGCTTCAAATTTCAGCTGATGAATTCCATGAACTGCCTGAGGTAATATACGAACTCATGATATGTTTTTTTAGGTCCTATGTTTTAGTAACACTAGCTACATAGTAACCCAAATTGGTAATTGGGAAATTCTTTAAGAGTGATAGGTTGCTTCAAAAAGTAATGAATATAATAACAATAGCATCCTAATTTAAGATGCACAAGGATGGAAACTGTGTACATCATTTCCTTTTTGCCTGCTCATCATAAATTATCTGAAAGAATTCTGGGGGAATACACTTGGAAAATATACATGCTCTACTAGAGTACTAAATCATGTTTGCATTCCATTTTCTATGATTTTTTTTCTATTTCTTTTTTATAAATCAAAAGTTCTTGCGGCCTACCCCATTAATTGATTTAAGAATTATTTGTATTAAATTGAGCTGACAGGGAGTGACACAAGCGATTAATGTTCTGGTTATGAAAGATGCTGATTTTAGTGATATATTTAAATTATTTTTTGAATAATTGTACTTCACATCTCTGATGATATAATAATACATGCATGCATGCTATATCTATATCTATATCTATATATATGTATATATGTGCTACTACCAGTCTGTCCAGTGTTAGCTTTTTCTTAATTATTTTGCATCACTAACCAAAGTATTGTCTTTAGACTGACAATATCTTTCTGAGTTAATGAATGCTGCTACAATACATAACTTCACATAAAATATATGATATTTGTACTGTGTAAACAAGGTTGTGATCTACAAAGCGTGAATGGCATAGCTTCGTATTGCTCTGATTATGGGTATCTCCTTTTGGGCAGATAATATTTGCATTGTTAAAGAAACTGATTTTTCTTGAGTAGAAATTGCTCATTTTTTTCTCCCAATTTCGATCTATTTTCCAGGAAGAACAAGTGATGTATCCTTCTTCGCTAGAGAATGAGAGGTTTGTAGTTGCACTAGTAAATTGCAAGAGGCAGGGTTATGCAATTGGTGATGGTTGTCGTATCCTTGAAAATGATGCTGTGTCGTGGGAGATAACTCGTGCATTTAAGTGTGAATAACGATATGTCTTATTCAAAAATGGATGTTTTGACTAAGTTACTAACCAACTTCACTTGAGAAGGTGGACTGGAACTCTTTCTAGATGGAGATATGGTGATGGCCTTATTGATGTGTGGAGCGCAAAGGTCAATGTACGAGATGCAACGTTTCTTTGTAAAAGCTGGATCGTGATGCAAGCTTAATCTGAAGCTTCAACATCTGAAGTTGGAACTCCAAAAAGCAAAATTCTCTGTTTTAGAGAGTAAGTTGATAAACGGAATGCATTCATTTTTATTTATAAACTTGTCCTTTGCATGTACATATAAGAGGCTCTACTTTGAAATTATCAAGTAATTAGAGATTAGAAAAAAAAATGATTCGGAAAAATGGCCCCTTATGAATGTAAAACCATTTATATATATATAAATATATATATATATATATATATATCTGTTAATAGCTGTTTCTATATGAACTATGCTTATGTGCCGCCCAACACATACCGCTAGGCGTCGCCGTTTGGTATTTTGCTTCTTTTTTTTATTTTTTATTAAACATTCTTTAAAAAATACACAAATTCATTATAGTAACTTTTTTAAACATTTAAAAAAAAAAAAACTGCATAAGCAATCTCAAAAATCAAACTTATGGGACAAATTAGTATTTTCCTTTTTATATATAATGCATCCGTACAATATGATACAGAATATGTGATTGATCATTTAAAGATAACGCGTGGATGCATGTGGCAGGGGGAATATCCCCCTTGTTAGGGGAATCTAGAGCCACGATTCGACTCTGACTATTTGATTCTGATTTTGACTCTAATAATAGTTTAATATATGTAAACATTATATTATTCCTACCATATAATACTAATGTATAATAACATATTACACTAGCTCAGAACACGGGCAAATCAACCGAATCTAGTGAGGTCTGAGTGGACAGTTGTGCATAAGAGCCTGGATAGTTCATAAACCATCGAGAGAAAGTAGTTGGTCTGTAGGAGGTGGTGAGCAAGGGTGGACACTTGCAAAAGAGAATAGAGTCTCATAAAAAACATGTCCAGAGGTATAAACTTGGGCCGTGGAGGGATCAAAGCAACGGTAGTATGAGTGTTAAGGTATTTTAAAATAGAACTTTGAGAAGTAGAATATCACTAAGATAAAGAAGAGTAAGAGTGGTGCTATCTTGATTCAAGTGGGGTCTAGGATCGAAAAACCATCACCCAAAGGTGCTTTTACAAAACCCGGTCACCGGTACCTAAGAAACTCATCTCGCTATTAAAGCCGTAAAAAGCTAATTGGCCTCCAGATGGCTTGATGAAGTCTCTGTGGGACAGTTTTAAGGTATTTATTATGAAAAATTCTATTCATTATTCCTATAACACACCATATATGATTTTTTGTCTTTTTATTTATTTTTATTTTTTAAAAGTATGTGACATATAGATGATGAGTAAAAAAATTCGATTATTATTTGTGTGTGAAATGATGAGTAGCAATGTTCATTTATTAAGTGTTGTTGTAGTTGAAACTAAAGTTTACTTGTAGTCTTTACATGCCTATATATTTGTCGGTGAACAGGGCGATGATGAGAGGAAAAGTTTCCAAGGCCACAACTAAAGTCTAAGTTGAGATGAGTTAAGATGTGAGTTCTTTATAAATAATAATGAGTTAAGATAATAGAGTTAATTTTATAAGACTCACCTAAAATGAATTTAAATATGTTTAAATGTTAAGATTAATTTAAATATATTTATAAAAAATTAAAAATGATTGTAAATCTTCCGTATAAAGAGATGTTGAATTAAAAATAATTGCAAACCTCACGTGTAAAAAAGTTCAGTTGAGATGAATTAGTGATTTGAAAGTTGAGTATTTGAATATTAGACTCAACTTAAAATTAGATTGAACTAAATTGATCTAAGTTCAGTCCAAGTTGAGCCTAAAGTCTCTAGTTCTGAGTGGTCAGCAACATATATACACTGTTCAACATGCTGTGCAATGCAGCTTGTAGGCAATAGAAATTAGCAAACATAAAATCATCTGCGAACCATATAAGCAACAAATCCTCATTATCCAGCTCTATTGCTGGAGCCTTTTCTTATGCAACAAGTCAGTTACACCTTCTTAACTTATCACAAAGATAAATTGCTTCATGAGCCAGATGAGAACCTGTTAACAGCCCCATGAGCTGCAGACTCTTTGCATTGGCACATCAAAGAATTTATTGATCAATAAAGTATCTATCCTACATCTAAGCTACCCTTTAAATTCTTTCGTTGGCTGCTGCATCATATAACCTCCTTGGATAGAATGGCATGCTGAATAAGCATCACAAGGCTCATCAACAGACATTTATAAAATGGATCTCGACGGCCAGATCTGACCTTTACAAGAAACAAAGAAAACCCAATAAAAAATTCTCTCCCCTGTTGAAAACAGTATAAACACCAAAGAACTAAAGATGCAGGGCAACCCAGGTATGTAAAAAACTGTTCTCCAGGTTTCTAAACTTGAAAGGTCTGCATTAGCAGCTTTCACAGCTTCAAGAAGCCTAAAAGGTGATCTTCTGAACAACATCAAAAGCTCTTGCTGAATTTACGACCAGACATCTTCTCAGACTCATATAGTATGTGATTTATAAGTCCCCTTGCCGCACTGGCAAAACAAAAGAAACAAAGATTATAAAACTTTGCTAACAATTGAACAATTAAAAGAAGCAGAATAAGAAATGCGTCTGTGCAACTATTTGAAATATCCGAGGCCAAATCCAACTTTTCGGATTAAACCCACAAAATAGAGCAGAAAAAACAAACAATGAAGAGGTATGGATTGGAGGATCAAGAAAGACTAGTATAATGCACCGTGGATATATAAGATGCCCATAGACATCATTGCCACAATATTCCCCACATAACTGAAAAAGAAGCACAAATCCATTCAAGAAACTCACTCATCCTTCAACTTTTGAATCCTTTCTGGATCTGTCTCTTGCATATTTCTTTTGAACTGCTGCCTCACCATATCAACGACGAGCTCTGTATTATGTTGCTGCATAGTAGAAGAGACAAATTACAATGGCCCAAGGTGAGTTTTTTGTATGTTCTCCATACTATCGGAAACAGTTCGTCAATCAAAAAGAAACAGTAACATAGTGAACACTCATACCCCAAAAACCTATTAGGTTAGACATGCCAGAAGCATGTATATTGCACTTAGTATTCCAGCCAACTCACTGGTTATACTGATAAAAGAACCGATTCAGTGGTTGCAAAAATTCTAGCATCAGGCTACATGGCTGATAGAGAACTGAATTGGCAGATATACATAATATTTAATCTGAAATGAAACGTATCTAATATTTGGGCACCTTTTTTGAGAGGTATAGACTGCATCAGGGAGACAATAAAAAATATAATTTATTATAATGTGTAGGGCATCCATGGAAACCAAAACTATCATTATGAATCAACGTGGGGCTTAACCACTTGCACATGCATAATCTGACAACGAGAGAAGAACTTTGCATACCCGATGACCAATATATTTAGCTCTTCGAAGGCATTCACGGTAAAGCTACAACAAGAAGCATCAATTAAGAAACATGCACAACAGATTCTATAATAGTATAATGTGTACATTGTAATTGTTAGACAGGCACAACAAATTCCAATCAAAATTGTTCAAGAACACAAAGTGAAATGGCAGAACAAATAGATACAAAGAAGAACTTGATACTAACTCTAATCACATTGTTGGCAAGTTCAGGAGGCAGCGCAGTTTGAAGAGACGGCATGTTTCCCCAATTTATTTCAAATTGCTATAACTGAAACAAAGGCAATCACAGCCATCACCATTGGCTTCAAACCACAAAAAACTAGGAACGATGTTTTCAAAAATCTTTTACAATATGCTTTCTATTTTATCGTTACCAATCAATAAGATATATCAAATCAAGGGAAAACAAATGGATAAGTTTTGTTACAAACTTTTTACAGCGCACCCGAATTTCACAGATACTAATTATCAAACAGTTTGCAGGCAAAAAACACACATGGAGTGAATTGATCAGAGACAACCGATGGAGATGTATGGAGTCGCAGCTCAAGTGTTGGCGATAGTGGCAATAAACACACATGGAGTGACAGATTCCCCCCCCCCCCCCCCCCCTCCTGTCACCCTCTAAGAGAGAAAAATAATTATATACACCAATTAATGTGAAAATTCATAAATTTATTTTCAATTGTTGACGTCTTTTTTTTCCTTTTAAAAAAAGCACATAGGTTTTCGCCATTTTTGAAAGAGTAATGCTACATGTACATATAATTATATATATATTGAATGGTAGCCCCACTTTATCAGTGTTTTTTTAATTAATTTCAAATTTCTGCTTTTAAAAGTTTTACTATTTTAATAGCTGATATATAAGATATTTGAAATTTTAAACTTTAACACGATACCCGGTCCCAGTTTCTATTTAAAAACTCATTTGAGTACTAAATGACGACATTTTAGCTACCAAAACGACTTCATTTCAGTCCGAGTGTTAAAATCACTTAACCCCTCCCCCTCCCAGCGATCTCTCTCCCTCCCTCTCTCGCGCCAAAACCCTAGGCTCCTAGCCACTCTTCCTCTGCCAATCGAAGCTTCATTGACTCACTGCCCTCGTCTTCATCACTCTATGGCGCTCCGCCAGTCGTAAGGACAGCCTCTCCGCCGTCGATGTCAAGAACCCAAGGTTAGTTTCTCTGTTTCACACTCTCTCTCTCTCTCTCTCTGTGTTGGAACTTCTATAACTGATGGATTCTTGTATCTATCCTAGCTTGTGTTAGGAGAGCCTGTCGGATTGGTAGATGTTCTATGTACTTTTTTATTCTATCTTGTTTTGTTCTTCGCATTTTATTTTGATTTGGGTCTGTTTGGTTGCCTGGAAAGAGAGGAGACAAGAGATAAAACACGAGGTTTTCCAAATGGACAATGCTAGGGTTCACACCAAATGTGCACCCCAAATATGCACACCAGCGCAATTTTTTTTTTTTTTCCTTTTTCTTTAAGAATTTTTTAAAAATTCTTAACCATTAAGAAAAAAATAAAAATATCACTTTTCTGGGTTTTGTTTGTTATACTTTTCTGGGTTGGGTTGGTCTTGTCTTATGCACTTGTTTTTAATGTTTCCAAGACGGTCTTGTCCTTACTTAGAAAATATCACAAACAAGTGTCGAGCCATGCCCAACAACAACAGCCCATGTTGGTCGCACCCTACAATGCTAACTAAACATGATGCATTATTAGTGTGGAAAGGAAAAAAATTCAATCGCCCCTCTGCTTTTTTTTTTTTTTTTTTTTTNCGCGTAGCTAGATTGCATCTTCTTCATCTTCTTGATCTTGACTATAACATCTAAGAATTTTATCAATGTATTGGTTTGTTGAACTTTAGGGTATGCGGTGAAGGATCAGTTACTGAGAAAGTACAGAGGTTCATATGGGACCATTGCCTGAGCAAAGCAGTAAAAACTCTCCAAACTCTATTTTATTGGTTTTTTCTTATCTAAAATTTTAAATTTTTTATTTATGAATTAGTATCTTGGGTTTCAAATTGTATAATGTGTTGTAGGACTTGGTGGCTTAGTTCTTAGTATGATATGATATTTTAGGCGTAAAGTTCTGTCTGGTAGATGAAAAGTGGGGGAAAAGAAAGGTAAATAACTAGGGGCATGAAAGATTTTTTCCCCTTTCCTCATGAACCTGAACATAAGTTTCTTTTTTTTTTTTTGATAAGTAAAAGATCAATATTATATATATGAATGAAATAGGCCTAGCCCATGTACATAGGACGTATACAATAGAACACCTAAAAACATTCTAAAAGCTATAAATTAAAGACAAGAAATCCTGAACATTGCCCCCATGCAAAACAATAGCGGAAAACCAAGACANTCAGGTAATTCAAGGGGGAAATTCCCCAGTCCGATGGCCCCTAGAGATTGTTTCCACCCAAGGGGATTTGAACCTTAGACCTGGGGGGAGCATACCCCCAAGCCCAAGGCCTTTACCACTTGAGCCAATCCCTAGTGGAATCGCCCCCCTTCTTTTTAAAGTTGCATTACATGCACAGAACTGAATGAGCAACATACAATGGACAGTATCTGAAAAAAAAGGAAAGATGTTTTTAATCTTTTAGTAACATCTGAGAAACTGCATGAGGTTCATCCAAAGACCACTTTATTAAGGTAATTAATTAACTCTCCCGGTAAAGATAAACACAATATAACATATACAGGGACACTGGTGTAAACAAATAAAACATCTCTATAAGAGTTAAAAGGAAAAAAACAATATCTGCTCCTTGCTTTTTATTTTACTTTTTCCTTGCTTTCTTTTTCTGGTTTGATTTTTGAAATTTTTTAGAAGGAAAGACTCAGTCCAGAGTAACTAAGATTCAAATTTAAGTGCATTTTTGCCATTAAAATATCTTCTCTCGTTTTTGGTTTAGTTTTTCATCCTATAACTCTACTTCCATATCATTTGCTTTCTCTCATTGTGATATTGTAACACCACGTCCCCCTAGGCTTATGAATAACGTCATTGTTGGAAATCTAGGGGAACCGGAGTGCTACTAACCTTAAAACCATTTACAAAGAAACCTGGTACAAAAAATTCCTTATAATAAATAGAATCAATCTTTTATTAAAATACTTAAGTTATAAAGGAAAGTACGCGCAGACAATTATTAAAATCTCTCAAACTTTGTACTATAAAAATCATAACTTAAAAGCTTTGTACATGATCTAGGCCTCTGCCTTGCCTCCTTGGGCCAAGTCTCATCCTGCAGCTAGGGCTGTAAAATAAACTGGGTAACTAGTGAACCGGACCAAACCGGTGTGTTCAGACCGGTTCCATACAAGTCCAGTCCAGTACCATTTTCTATTTAGCAAAACCAGTTGAAAACTGGTCCGGTTCTGGTTTTGAATTTTAGAACACTGGTTCAAACCGAACCGGACCGGTACATATATATATATTATTTTTTTAATTTTTTATATTCTATATAAAATATTTTTTATATGATTTATTTATATTATATATATTTTTTATTATATATATTTTTTTTTTGATAAGTAAGAGATAAATATTATATATATGAATGAAATAGGCCTAGCCCATGTACACAGGACGTATACAATAGAACACCTAAAAACATTCTAAGAGCTATAAATTAAAGACAAGAAATCCTGAACATTGCCCCCATGCAAAACAATAGCGGAAAGCCAAGACAATAAAGTGTGGAACAAAAAATTCTTCAACTCTGCCAAAGTGCGTTCCTTATCTTCAAAGCATCGCGCATTCCTTTCCGTCCAAATGCACCACATGATGCATAATGGAATCATCTTCCACACTGCTGCCACTCGAGGACAGCCTTGCAATTTCCTCCAACAACCTAGTAACTCCACCACCCTCATAGGCATAACCCAAGCAACATCAACCCTTTGAAATATCTCATCCCACAAAGCCCTTGTTACCTCACAGTGTAATAAGAGATGGTCCACAAATTCTCCCATTTTTTTACACATGCAACACCAATCCATCACTATACACCCTCTCTTCCTCAAGTTATCCGTGGTCAAGATCTTCCCAAGGGCGGCACTCCAAACAAAAAAAGCTACTTTAGAGGGCACCCGAGTCCTCCAAATTATAGTATAACTCCCAAATATGCCCAACAAATGTGCCCACTCATTTTTTTTTTTTTTTTTTGTCTTAATGGTTAAGGAAGCGACTATTAGTAAATTTATATTTTCTTTTATTTTTTCTTAATAGTTAAGGATGTTTAAAAAATACTTAAAAGAAAAAGAAAAGAAAAACAAAAAAACTCATTTGCACTACTGTGCATATTTGTGGAGCACATTTGGTGTGCACCCTAGTATTGTCCATTATATTATATGTTATATGCTAAATTGCTAATTAATATAACATAGAATTTAAAATCTTATTATTCATGTCTATTAATCTTATAACATAAAATTAATATAATTTAGTTATGATATAACATAAATTAATTTTATAATTTTTCATATAACTTTTGAATTTTGATATAACCTATAAATTTTAAGTTTATAATATAAAATTAATATAACATAAAATTTTAATCTTAAACATGAACATTAATATTAAGTTATTAATATAAACTTACTTTGGTTCAATCACTTGCTAAAGCTTTGTTGGAGATAAATTTTTTTATTCGTAAAACCGGAAAAACTGGACTGGACTGGACCTAAACTAGAAAAACCGATTTTGGTGGTAAATCGGTCCAATATCGGTTCTTAAATTTTCAAAACTGGTATATACCAGTTCGGTTTTAAAAAATGTACAAAACCGGACCGAACCGGACCAATTACACCCCTACATGTAGCTCCATCCTCCTAAATATTCTCGCATTGGGTGGTTAAAACATATAGAAAAAAATGAGTGAAATACTCAATAAGTAGTATTCGCAAATGTGTTTAAGACAACCATTTTCTCATAAATGTGTTGCGTTAAGACGACCATGTCCCAAATCAGATCTCTTGGGTTCAACTTCTGCAGCAAATCAAGAGTCTTTTAGTCGCATTTCAGTGTCAGATGCCATGGTAAGCAGCATTTCCATTATCCACTGGCTTTGTGGAAGGCAATCCTCCATTTTTCTTTAGTTTTTTTTGTCTTTCCCTTAGGGGACCGATCGAGCTATCATTGTGTGATTCATTCTAAAAGACTTCAGATTTTTCTAAAACGTCTATTAGATGGACCAAATGGCAGAATTCTTTGAGGTAACTGAATCTATACTTGGACTGAACTGCAATTGAGACTAAATATATAGAGTTTATGGTTTTGAAAAATGAGAAATCGGGTTTGAGTTTGGGATTTCTCCAAAAATCCAGGAAAATTGTCAGTTAATGCTTCATAATGTATGTGGAAGGGTTAAGTCAATTCATTTCTGGGCCTGGGTGTGTTATGAAGTAGTTAACGCAAGTCAAGAATCGTTAGGATCTGACTAAAGATTTTGTTAGTTAGATATTGAGGTGTTTGCTAGTCCGTGGAAATTTTAGATTGCATATCGGATGCTTTAATGAGAAAATCTTAAGCAGTTTCCTTGTTGTTAGAGAAGCCGGTACCGTATGTCGTTCATAACTTTCCCCTTGTTGATTGTGATAATGGTACTTAGTATTTTGGGATACGTTGTGCATAAATATGGGTGCTTGAGTTGGTTTTAAAGAAAGCTGAACTGAATCTTGTTTGATGAGGAAGAGAAGAGCGAACTAGTTTCAGCATGTGGATAAGCTGCTGCCAAGCACCACTCATTAATAGGTTGCCTTTCTTGTTGTTGACATTTTTTGCTTTTTTTTTTTTTTTTTTTTTTTGGGGGGGGGNAATTTATTGATTTTGAAACTTTCTAATGATGTTGATCGAGATATATCCCATAAGTATAATTTTGATTCACACCCATAGAACTTAAAATCATATGAAAGGCATCTCTTTTTTTAATAAGTAACAAACTTTATTGATCAAAAGCAACTGGGCAAAGCCCATGTACACAGGAAGTTTACAAAAGAGACACCTAATTACACTTTAGCAAGCTGAAAAGAAATCATATGAAAGGCATCTACCCAGAATTAAACAGATTCACAACCATATGAAAGGCATCTACCAGAATTGCACAGATTCAGAACCATATGCACGCATAGGGAGATTACACAGATTCACATATTCACAACCATTGCACAGATTCACGACCAGATTCACAACCATATGCACACAGATTCACAACCAATTACCAGATCTACAATAAGAAAACAGTTTCCATTAACCTAACTCTACAATAGATCAACCCATTTTCCATATGCACTTCGAAATCAAATCAGCAAAAAAAAAAAAGAATGCAAAAGTTCTAAAAAACTCACTCTAATTCCGTGATGTGGCTAACGGATTTTTGCTTCCTTAGCCTCGAGACCCTGGAAAAATTTCAGAGAAAATAAAAAATCAAAAGAAAAGAGAGATAGACAGAGAGAAGACGACGGGAGAAGAGAGAGAGAGAGGCTTACCGGAGGGGGAGGCCGTGCGGCTAGGGTTAGAAAAGACAGAAGGGAACGGGACTCTGAGAGAGAGGCGACTCCCGGAGTGGGAGGCCGAAACCCTTAAAAGTCAAAACCACGTAAAACGGCGTCGTTTTAATACTGGGCTGCCGTTTCGGCCCTTTTGGGCTGGGCTTTTATGGACTTCTTTTTTTTTTTTTTTTTTTTTTTTTTTNAAGTTTTTATTTATAATTTGTATAATTTTTTATCACTAAATTTAATTGTTAGTATTTATTATTAACAATCACTATTTAACTAATGTCTAATTACATGTTATTATACGATAATATTACATGTTATTAACTCATTATAATATTTTATATTAATGTCAAACTTATTCCTATTATAAACTTGTACCATAGTGTTTAATTACATATTATTATACTAAAGTATTACATTATTATATTAGTTTCTAACTTATTTCTAACTTAAGTATATAATAGATTTAATATTATATGTTATTATAATAGTGTTATTATGTATTAGTTATTATACATTAGTATTACATATTGTTATACATTGGTTATTATGCATTACTATTACATGTTATTATACTTTAGTTATTATACATTAATATTACATGTTATTATATATTAGTGTTTATACATTAATATTACATATTATTATACATTAGTGTTACATGGTAGTAATAGTATGATCCTATGATATTTACATATATTAAATTATTATTAGTCAATTTAGTTTATTTATATTATGAGTTAGTCTACATACAATTCCCAAATAGGGACTGCTCAATCAAGCTTATACAATTATGTTTAAAAAATTTTAAAATTACAATAATATCATTTTGAAAATGATTTTTTTCCCTTTTACCCTCATTTATCAATGGGAGCACATTAAGTCCCCCACTCAAGAAGTGGGAGACTGTAAATAAATTTCTCTTATATTATAATAATTAGTACATACTAATATATTATTGAATTTAACTAACTAAAGAAGATATAGTTATTTAAAATATATATATAATTAATATATAAAAATATATTTTTTTTATAACATATGTACAATATTAGAGTTGAAATTAAATGTAAATTTGAAGTGAGAGTTGGAAGGAAAAGTTGGGGTCAAGTCGTTTAAAAATATATTTTATCTTTTACTAATTAGATTGAGTCGTGTAATTCATTCTCTTTTTGTCAAGATCATTTTTAAAAAAATTCTTCTTATCAGTCATTATTTACTATTTCATGCTCCACATTCTATAAAAAATATTCTCACATCTTATAAAACTTATCCCTACATCTTATAAAAAAAAAATTATAGATATGAGATATGAAAATAAATAGTGGCTGATCCATTTGTTTTTACTCGGCATTTAGCCTTGTTTGTTTTCAAAAAACATGTCATCTCATCTCAATTACATCATTACAACTTTCTTAAATTCCAATACAAAATAAAATATTTTATTTAACTTTTTAATTTTAATCTCAATTCATCTCATTTCGTCTCTAAAAATAAACTAAATCTGACTTGCATTTTAGGAGGGGGCTATCAAGGCGTAATAAATGTATTAGTACTAACCTAATAAATACCATGTGGCACAGGCATGATAATTGGTGATGTTAAAGCCAGCTACATTATTTTGAAAGTTGGTCAACAGTCCATATTCGTAGAGAGGACAATAAGGCAGCTCATGTGCTTGTCAGGAATGCACTTGTAACTTCTACTTCTTGTGTTGATGTAGAATGTATTCCCTCGTGTTATTGACTTCATTTGATGAAATGAATGAAGAATGAATTTCCTTTAAAAAAAAAAAAGATCATAGGACGGTGCTACAGATAATTGGCATCCAAAAGTGTATTATTGATCAGTGTTTTTTTAAAATTATTTATATTGTTTTATACAAAAAAATACTAAAAAATAAATACACAAATGCTTTTAAAAAAAAAAAGATCGGTACACTTTAATGGTGTTCTAAGCATTTTTCCAGGATCATATGACACGCAGTGCTCCTTACCTAATAAATTATGACGTCATTTCAAAAGTTCTATAAATATAATTTTTTCCTTCAAATGTTTCATCATATACAACCGTATGTGTATATATGGATGTGCATGTGTTGATGTATGTACACACACATATATGCATGTATATTGACTATATTCGTAAATGTATCGAATATCCCACTTTTCAACTTTGTATGTCGTTATTAGTGTGTATCTCTGTCCATACGGACAATATGTTATGTTTTTTGTCATTGACTTCGACAAAGACAACTACCTTAGTTACACAACGGGTGGTATTGCCACAAAATGGATTGATTCCATTCCATTAGCTGTCATCTTTCCACTGTCAAGGTCCTAGAAAACAACTCTATCTCTTCTAACAGTTGCTTATTCCCAACCCCAATATGTGATCCCCTAGAATCGATATCTGGAGATGACTCGGATGACATCAAGTAAATGAGATACTCACAAACTTCTTCCACATCGTTTGGGGTGGTAGCTGTCTTCTTCACATGCTCATCTGATTCATCATCATCTTGACTAATGTCAGCATACAAATGTTGTCTGCAAGCCTGCAGTGGCAAAAGCATAAATGGGGAATTTAATAGTTGTTTGTTATCTTTTGTCTTAAAACGCACGAAATGATGATGTAATGAAACCATTGTTGTGCATGCAACGCATTAAGAAAAACTAATCCTTCAGTTTTAATGCTAGATTTATTAGTGCACTTTGAACCGACAAGGTAACCAAAAGACGGCAAAGAAACAGAAAAAACCATGATATAGAACAGGGAATTGTCACCTGGAGCACCCGATTCAGGTTAGCAATATGTGCAGTCTTCAGATACTCGGAATTTAGTAGCTCTCGAAACAAAAACACCATCTCCGTATTCACATTAGTGGCTGAAAGGTTTTCAATTATGCAAGATATGCATGTATCATTGAACACAGATCTCATCCACCCAGGAACCTTCTGGAGTTTTAGAAGTGCCACAGCTACATGAATTGCAGGCTTGTGATGATTAATGAAAGATTTTGTCGCTATACAAGGAGCTGCCAAAGACATTGCTAGCTCTTCTACAATCAACCTACACCAACTGTTCTTTTCAATCAACGTTGTCTTCTGCATGTCCAGCATTTCCCACCCCAAAATTATGGATAGACAGAGGCCACAGTTCATAGCCACTCTCAGATCACTGTAAAAAATCAAGCCTTCTAATATATCAATTACAGACATAAGATACCCCAAGGTGCATTTCAGTTCAAAGTGATTTTCATCTCTCTGGTCCGATAATCTGGTAAGCAACTGTAACAGACTGTAGGAAGCAACAAGCTTCACCAGAGAGGACCCAAAATGCATCAGTCTGCATAGGTCATGACAATGAATTCCAATGAAGGACAACGGCTGCATCCTATTTGGTAGATCAAAGAAATTTTTCCAATCCACAAACTCAGGTAGGACAGCAGGCAAACTGAAGCAACAAAAGAAAAGTCAGCGCCAACAACTTGAGATCATACTAGTTTTTAATGAGAGGCACTGACCTTCTTAAAGAGAAATAATTTAGTAAAAGCACAAATATCAAACTTTCTCCAATGCCGGTCCCCTCGTCATGGTCGACCAAAGCAGGCCCCTTTAAGTGGGCAGCGTCAATTATGCTGTTGATTGTAGATACAAGAGAAGTATTAAAAAGAATAGCTTTTGAAGCTTCTAACAGTACTTCATTCGTGGAGTGGCGCAAAACCAGGGAAAGAACCCCAATTACAATAAGACTTTCCTGATTCCACCTATCTGCAGCCTCCAAGGTGTCTAAATTCTCCATCAACTACAAAAGAAAATAAACTGTTCGATTAAATTCCTACAACATCAAGCAAATGAGAGTAGGCTAAAGTTGAACAAATCACCTTCATAGTCACTGCAAGCCAATTTTCATCACTAGAAAGAATTTCAGGCTGCACCAACCTTAAAATCTTAAAAATCAAAACTGAGATGGCCTTCAATATCTGTGAGGAAAATGTGTGGCTTGTGTCATAACAAAGAGTGTAGATCACCTTCCCTATGCCACACAAACATAATTGGTTTGAAGCAGCTGGCAAGATGGTAATAATAGTTTCCATGAGAGTAACCACTGAGATTATGTCATGCTCTTGGCCATTATCCTTGGCAAGATCTGTCAACAAGCATACAAAAATTGTTGCTCCATAGTTATCTCCTGCTGCTACTAGCTTCGCAATTGCTTCTTTGTTTAAAACTCGATCATTTCTTCCCGGGACTATGATGTCAGTCCCATTTGAACTAGTGCTTCTGCTGAATTTGAGAATCTGATAAGACAATAGCTTGCTGATTTTCTCTTGTTGAAACAACCATTTTAATGACACCGAGTGAATTCCTGCAGAAGGCAAATCCCATTCATTTTCGGTCATCAGCTGAAAAAGTATGCTCTCTGCTTTTGAACTGTAGGGGATTTGGTAGTTCATTTTGGCAAGACCCCTAAAAAGAGCATAAAGGTTGACTAGTGGCATCACTGCAAGGGAATCAGCAGCCCCATAGTGTAAATCTCTACTATTGACTAGGAGATACTGATCCAGAGAAGCTAAAACCAACTTCTCATCTGCAAGTCTTGAGAAGATACTAAAGATGTAAGGAAAGGAACGTGGCATGCATACTACCAACAGAATAATAGAAGGGAGATGAAGAATGATGAGTCAATTACCTTTCATCATACAAAGAGCTGGTGTATAATACCAGCAAAATGGCAGATTGACAAGAAGACAATTCCAAATTATGAGAGCTCTTTTGCCCAAGTAAAAACAATAAATCCACAGGATCAGCTGGCAGATATAGAGCAGCATCTCTGATGGGTTTCCCAGAGCCATTTCCCAAAAGAACATCCACAAGTGAACTAAGCATCAGATATACTCTGCATTTCATTTTTTCTGTAGGATATAAGCCTAGACATCCAAACGAGAAACAAAACCAAGATGATGAAACCAAGGTCCTTGCAAGTCTCATGGCTTGGATATCACAATCCTGAAGCAGTAATGAATGAAAAGTTTCCAGCACCCCGAGGACAACTTCCTCCTCCAGTTCATTGATGGCTGTTACAATCCAAGGTAATAATTGTTTTATGCATACTTCCACCACATAACTTCGTAGTTCAATGTTACCGGATTCATTGAAGTTTTCTCCATTACCATACAGATATGTCTCTTTAAGTAGGTACAACGAATGCAAAATTTGTCCAGGATGTTTTTCGGAGAGATCTAGACAGGCTAAAATGGCATGTTTTGATGCTTCTTGAACTGATGTTGCCAGATTTAAAGTCCCATGAGAAGATGAATACTTCAAAAGAGCTACAAAGACTGAGCAAACCGTTATAAATGCCTCGGGAAGCATGCCCATCTCCGCCTCAGTGTGCATTTTAAGCATCCTTGTGAGAATAAGAACTAACTCCTCTATTTGAGAAGTGGATAGCATCCCAGGGCAATCAGAAATATAATTCCATATGAGCTTTAGAGTCTGACTTTGGGCAGGATGAAAGGGAACTTCAGATACGTAACGTACTACTGAAATCAGAGTTCCAAACCCAATGGCTAGCCTTTGTTTGAAGGCTTGCTCAGCTGTTGATAAAAGATCAAGTACCCGAATGCAAGAGCTAACAACCGGATCCTTGCATTCTGTTCACCAAAAGACAAAATTCATTAGCACAAAACTAGAGTTTGCAATACAAAAACTTTATTTTTCAGAGTTCAAAAAAGATATATGAACACTTAATGCATATAGTGGTGTTAAGGCCTACATGCATAAGGCCTTTATCTGCAAGACCTTCAGCAAATGACACAATCAATATCAAACTTTCCAAGAATAACTTTATGATGACAAGAATTGAGGCAAACTAGAATGGACTCCATTGAATTTATTCAAAAGGATTGTGGACCTCACATCACAGGTAGCATCTCTGATTCAAGAGGCTACTCTAATGTTCATTTTTTTTTTTTGATAGGTACTCTATTGTTCATATTGAATAATGCAGAGTGTACCCTTTTTTTTCGATTAATACACTGAGCAAGTTTGTTCACCTGACAATCGAAGTACTTCAAACACATAATCCGCAACATTTTCTTCTACCAGGACTTGGATCTGCTTTCCTGAAGCACCATCACAAGACATATAATGAAATAGTAAATCTAATGTGCTCAGTTGGACTTGGCTGTCTGATGAAAGCAAGGGGCCTTTAATGGCCTCAGCGAAACTGATATTCAAACGAGGCCCATCTCTCTTATCTTCAGCTGCTTGAATATAGTTATCTACTTCATACAAATTCATGCTGCTTGTGTCATTTGCATTCGCACTAGCAAAAAACCCTCTCTGAGTCAACACCATCAAAAGTGCTAGGCAAGTATAATTGAAAATTGTTAGTTGATAGAAAAGACAGCGATACTGATGAAGACGATGACTCAACAATGATCATGTGATCTGGATGGATGAGTTTTCCATGCTGTGTCAGAGTGACTGCTACATGAAAAATGCTAGTTAGCTTAACAATTTACAACATTTTTTCAGAAGTATAGTTAGTTAATTTTGATTTTTTTTTTCATTTTCTTTTTCCAATTCTTGAAATTTATTGAATATATAAAAATACATCTATACTAACTTTACTTCTGAAAAAAATAGAAATTTTAAAAAGAAAATAAAATTGGCAAATTCGGTCAAATGGGTAGTCATTTGTTATGCCCAGTAGCATGATCCCTGCTACATATAGCCATACATTATTTGAAGTTAGTTAAGTCCATGATACAGACAGTAGGTTTCTACTTCACAATAGTTTTTTAGAGCTAGTACAATGTCTTTTGGTATTATAAAAGGAACATTTTAGAATTACTGCCATATTGTGATCTCAATTAAGTGATCTCAGTGATGAACCTCAATACTTGCTCATGCGTCAGTTGACTCAAATTGCTTCATAACTGCTTTAAATATTGATGTTAATAACAAGGGGCTTTACCTTCCCAGACAATATCTCGGTATGTGTGCTAAGGTGTTCTGTAAATGATGATTTAGGGCTCGTTTGGACACTTAGAATATTTCAGAATTCTGTGAATAGTAGTGAAATGGTTTGAGTTAAAATGTTTTATTGAATTTTGGGAAAGGAGAGAGAAAAACTTGAATAAGATATTATAAAGTTAAAAAATAATTTGAATATAATTTTTTAATATTATTTTTGTTTTGAAATTTGAAAAATTTGTATTGTTTTTTGTGTTTTGTTTGAAAGTTTGGGAAAGTTATATTGTGTTGTGTCTGGATAATAAATAGGTAATGATTACATGAAAAAGTCAAAGATTTGAAATTGAAATGTGTTTTGTGTTTGAGTGATGTTTGGGACGAAAATTTTGAGGATTTTTTAGAATATCTAAGCGTCCAAACAAGCCCTTTGTGTGCTTCCTTCTCAAATTGTTTTGGAAATTCATTTGTACATACGGATTAAAAGATTAAAAAGCGGAGCCTAGAAGGGAAAATGCTCTTGGCATCTGACCAAGATGTTGGTCACATTGTCTGGCATCTCCAACTAGATTTCCCAAAGGAAATGACTAGACACCATACTCGACTTTCCAAGGAATGAGAAAGAAATGACTGGATGACAAACCTAGGCAATTCAAGCGGACATCATCAATCTGGGTCTTCATGAGGGCATCCACTACCAGATGCAAGATCTTAGGACCAAAGGCCAATAAAACATCAGATCCATCACCGTCCTCTGATGTATACTGGAGAATAGATACTTTGTACAGAACAAACATGATCTCTCCTCGGATCTCCTCACTGAATCAAGGAATTCAGGACGTGAAAATAATACCATTAACTTTTTGGTGATGCAGTATAATGTGATAGATGTGTAGAGACAAAAAAAAAAAATACAACCCAGGTTTTGCTTGTTACCTGGGCAATTGAAGACCCACAACTAGGTTGGACACAAGGCTATATTTGTCCTTGATGTGTGCATAGAGGTTATTTTTCTGACAGTTTAAGAGAACCCCTAAGCAATGAAGCTGCACTTAAGAAATCAAAAATGAAGGTCAGTCAGATGTTTTAACCCTTCCATTAAATGCAAAGACCCTCATGGTCTGGTTGATGTGTGAATTTTGTTTACTTTCTGTCTACCTTGTTTCCAGTAAATCATGCAAAATATTTTATAATGGTGAAAGGAAAATAAATCAATCAAATGAGCAGGTATCTGTACAAAAGAATAACTGATTGAAGGATGAGGTCGTTTAAAATGTATTTATTTGGGAGACCCCAGTATGGAACTAAGATTTCGGGTCATCTCACGTATACACAGTTTGCCTTACAGCAGTGAATTCGAAATCAACCCCATGTAGGCTGGTGACTCAGATTCCTCGATTACATAGGCTAACTTCAGTAGTAAAGGCCGGCTATCAGCCATCTCAGGCTAACTCAAAACTTTTGGAAAGTCCACCGGGAGTTTGCGTGGGGCGAAGAACCTACTAATCCCAAAGATATGAGAACAACTTTTTAGGTGATCATTTTGGGCAACCCGATCTCATTCCTTGAATCATCACTATTATGATCATTATCTTGTTTTATATGCTGCCACATGATGGAAGGTAAATCCCTATCTGTTTGATTTGACTGAGTTATAGCTATAAATACAACTATGATATTTAGCCCAAATTTTTACCATAAGCCATCAAATAATGACTTAAATTTCTTTTGCAAATGTCTAAGGAACCTACTTCTTTGAACTATTTTTATCCCACCCGCTAAAAAGTGAGCAAAGAAAACCAAAATCAAAATGCGCTTCAATTTTAACAAAAATGAAATGGCTCGGAGAAGGAAAATCCAAATGTGACCACATCGGTTCAAAAATGAAGACAAATAACTTCCAATCTCCGTCACCGAGTCTGGTTCTGCAAATGTCACCGATATTTAACATGTTATCAAGCTCGTGCAGGCTGAGTCCGATCACAACTTAACCGTAAGAGGTAAGCGTGTCCCAAAACAACTGGGTTCGGTAACGCCATATAAGACCAAGTCAGGCTGTCGCTTCTGTCAAATAAAAATGATGTCCACCGGAAACGACGGTCTTTGCCAGCAACGGTTATTATTTATTAATTGCAAATTCGCTTTTCTTTTCTTTTTCTTTCAATCTCCCAGCGACAAGACAGAAAAGCAGGAAAAATATCATCCACTATCACAATAACTTCTAATCAAAACCAAAATAAAGACAGAAACATAACAATTAGGCAAAAAAAAAAAATTAGATCGCATTACCATAAAAACCTGGCGCCGACTCCACGCCAACGCGCCGGAAGCGAGCGAATCCGAAACCCGGGCCACAAACTCACAGCACACCGATCCATCATCTGAACCACAGATATTGACGACGAGATCGATGACCTGTCGGGCAATGGGCTCGTCGTCGAAGGAGGAAAGAGCTTTGACGAGAGGGGAGACGAGGAGGTGAGAGTGGAAGGAGCGAATGGAGTGGAGAAATTGGGGCTGAGAGAGGGCATGAGAGAGCTGGGAGAGGGCATAGGAGACATGGAGAGTGGGAGAGAGAGGGTTAGAAACGAGGTTGGAGAAGCAGAGGAGGCAGATGGAGCCGCCCTGCTGGGTTCGGAGGATGAGTGTAGATCGATGGCCTTGGGGGCATGATTGTGATGGATCAAAGTAGGATTCTGCTTCTTCTTCGAGATCAAGGTCCGGTTCCTGTGAATCGTTGAAGAACATTGTCCCCGGGCTCGCTTGTCAGTTCTCAACTTCTCGCGGAGAGAGAGAAGGGGGGCGGGGGGCCTTCGGTTTTGAAGTTTTAGCGCGAGGGGTATTGGTGACTGTGATGTCACGTGGTTCGCCAACTCTTTATCCTAACATAATTTGATTTAAAAATTAAATTTTAAAAATTAAATCTCATAACTCAAATCTAATATATCTCGAAAGAGAAGATGATTTTTTTTTTTTTTCCCTTTTTTTTTTTAAGATGTTTTTTCCCACACGCCTATTAGTTTTTCAAATGAATTTTTTATTTTTTTTATTTTGTAATAAAGGAGGCACACGCTGTCTGTAGAAGGACATGGCTCATATAATCATAGGTATTGACATGACTATTCTAACAAGTTTAAGATGAGACTATTTGATCAAACTTGGAAGGTCAGAATAAATTTATAAAATGATGGATTTAAGAGTAGATAGGTCAATACAATCTACTGAGCAAACCAAAACATTTATTATTGGAGTACCACTTCATCCTATGATTTAAGACTTGCAGTTTGTTTAATGCGTCTAAAGAGATAGAATGACTTTAGATGGCATCACCATTTATATGTATCAAACATATTATAAATCGCACATATTAATATATAACTACTAATTATATGTATATATTTATAAAGCTCAAAAATATTATATTTATTTAAATAATATATCAAATAATATTTACTATACGAGACTTCTTTTTCGTTTCTTTTTTTGTTTTTGGATCGGGTCAAAATTGATGCTCAACTCCATTAAATTGGTAGGGAACTGGAATCCCGAGAGACATCAAAAGGTCTCATAAAGAAGTCATTATTCCAACCTCCGTAGTCACGATTTTACTCAAAATGATGCCAAGGAAGACACCATTGGAGGGAACATGATAGTTTTGTAAAAGGGTTAAGAGCACGGGCAGTGGAATGGGCAAAATGAATAAATGTATAAGATTTGAATGGAATGGGAGTGAAGATGCTGGCATTGGATTAACTAAAGCTCAAAACTCAAACTTTGAGCTACAGTAAATTTATCTTCATCTTCATATTTGAAAAGTCACTATTCATAAGTCTATCTCTCTATTTTATTACAAAATACAGCAAATTATTATTTTAGATTTGAAAATTAGTTTGTGAAATGTGTTTGTTAAGTAATTAGGTTGAGAAAAAAAATTAGTTGGGAAACAATAATTTAAGTATCAAATTAAATTATTGATTTACATATAGTTAGTGTAATTGTAAAATAAAAAAAAATAAAAATAAAAATATTATTATTAAAAAAATAATATTATATTATTATTTTGATAAATCTAATGACTAATCTAATGTAGGATTATGGATAGGGAGGTTTTGAATTTATGAAAAACATGTACTTTTCATCAAATTTTGAAGATAATTTTGCTGAAGTCAATGCTAATGCTTAAGCTGCTAGGATTACAGCTCTATGTGAAAAAAATAACTCAAGTCTCGTTTGTTTTCATAACTATTCTCAACCCATCATCTTATTTAATCATTACAACTTTCTTAAATTCTCACACAAAATAAAATAAAAAATTCAACTTTTTCAAATCTCAAAATAAAAATAATATTAAAAATATATATTATAACAATATTTTATTCAACTTTAACTCATCTAATATGCGCAAACAAACGAGACCTAAGTCTCTAATTGACAACACGGAATCACTTACAAATCCCCACATCAGATATGTGTCAATTAAGCCCCCCTCCAAAGCATAGAAAGAGAAGATAAAATTATTGAGTTGCCACAATCCGTTAAGGCGCTGCAGAGAAAGAGAGATGGAAATGAACAAAAAGTGACCAGAGTTTCCAAACTTTCCAACCTAAGAGTATCAATCCCATCTCTAAGTATATATAAAAAAATTCTGATACACATGGCATACTTTCTCTGATCTTGGTTTAATACAAAAAGGTGAAGATGGAAAAGAAAATCTTTAGACAATAATATATCTTCCTGATTGGCTCTCGCTACTGAAAGCCTCTAAATTACACTACCATCATACCTTTCTTTCCCTATAACTCAAAACTCAACCAGTATCTGCCTCCCTCCCCTTATTCTTCCAAGGAAGCAGCACCTCCCCCCATAAACCCCCCCAAAGAATAGCACATGATTTCTTTATTTTTCAAATAATCCGGGGTCTGATCTCTCATCTTTCAAAAAACAATGGAAAGAAAGGGGAAAAACCGAATGAACAGAAGGATATAGCAATGGGAATCTCCCCAAAACAAAACCCATAGAGCAAGTGTATAACTCTCAACCCTTTTCTGCTGTCAAGATTGCACAGCCAGCCTTTGAAGATGCTCGAAGAAGACTTGAAGGCTCACATCATCCGTGAAGATCACATCTGACCCAGCAGCCATCTCATGAGCATTACTGTATGTGGCTGATGGATTCAATTTTGCCAATAAGAATCTAGCCTGTTCATCATGGGATAACAAACCATATCACGCTTCACATAAGACAAAAGCTAAGGCATCATATCAACCACACTGCTTCAACTAGTACACATGAAAAATTTTGGGGACCAAGATCAGCCATCAACAAGACCAGTAGAGCGTATTGGACATGCCATGGATTTGAAGACTGCAGTTATATGCATACATCAGAAATTCATATTTTACTTTCTGCGAGATCTGAACATAAGACCTAGTCCTACCCCCACCTCAATCCCCCTTACCACCTGAATCAAGACCAGGCTACTTCAAGTGATATGCTAAAATTACTGGTTTTTGTTAGGGCACAGGTACCCCATAGTAAAGCAAAAGGGTACAGGTAACAACAGTGAGTGCATCTAGAAAATGAGTTGATTGATATGAACAGCATGTATGCTTACACTCGTAACTGCAATTATTTTCATGATGGAAGTCCCATGGACATTGCAAGAGACAGTTTAAGTCGTGGAAGACGGAAGACTTACGTAGTGAAAAGAACAGGCCCAAAATTAGCTTCTCCTTTTTTCTTTTTCTTTTTTTGGGTTTGAAGTTCAAACAAAGGAATTTATTTTAGAAGGAAGAGGAATGAAAAAAACATTGCATTATTATTGGTATGAATTGAGAAAGGGCATGAGAGCAATTGTTTCTGCATGTTTGTCAAGTCTGAAGGGGATTTCTTGTACTGCCAAAACCAATGTCAGAGTCTTGTTTTGACAAGCATCCACCAGAAGAGAGCATAAATGAAAACATATAGCGTGTGCCTAATGAATCAATAAGGTCATGTAGGAACAAGGTTCAAGTTTGTTCAAGTTTAGGGACAATATAAGAACTTAAATGTATAAATACTCAATTGTTTAAAAGCCCCGTGTATTTGTTGGGTAGCCCAAGATAGAACTCACAAATTATGGCTAAGAGGGAGTATTTCAAGTTAGTCAACTAAATCTTATTAACAGATGGACAAGATTCAAGCCCCAACTTAACGTGCATATTATAGATCATTTGATTCCCCAATTATAATTACTAAATCAGGTTCAATTTGCTGTGTAATTAGAGGACAAAACAACTACAATGTAGAATGTAAAACAGAGGCCAAGGATAGAAGCATTAATTGGCCAAGACAAAAGGCATAAATAGCCTGAGACTCCTTAAAAGGGTAACGTCAAATGTGCCAGAAAGTGGGCATAAACGAAGTTACAACAATAAAGCAATTACTAGAACTGAATATTCGAGATAGACCAGCAATTAACCACCCCTCCCCCAAAAAACAAAAAAAAACCTCAACTATCCCAAATTGTAATATCATGGAAAAATAAGGTAAAGATCTTCGTTATTAAAATTGTAGAAGATAAAAGTTAGTTGTCAACTGAATAACCATGGACCCAACATATGTTACATGTAATAATGAGTTCCTAAATCTACTGTGGAACAGAATTAACTGCAATGAAATCACAAGCCTTCAGGAAGAGAGTGGCAGAAGTCAATGGTTAGCTATCATTTCCATTTAAGTTGTAATTTGATCAAACCAAATGCATCATAATTCACCATTACATTCAAAGATTTGTCACCATGCAAGTGCAAGACATGAAGCCTTGCCTTGGCCCTTTTTAATGGCAAAGTGAAAGGACAACTCCAGCATTCATCTCCCTGTGAGAAGCTCCTCTAGCTACATTTGTTATATTGGGGTTGAGACATGAAACCTTGCCATGGCCCTTTTTAATACCAAAGGTACAAGGCAGTTGCAGCATTTCATATCCCCTATGAACACCTCCTCTAGCTAAATTCATTCTATTAGACATATTGATGTTATGAAGAGAATAAATTTTTTTGATAAGTAAAAAAAAAAAAAAATTGCATATCTAGCTTCTACAGACTCAGTTTTCAATCATGTAAACAATTGCATATCTAGCTTCTAGTAACATTCATTGACTAGAGACAATTTAGGAATCTTGAGCATCAGTGATTGTTAGATGAATTGAATAAGAATTACGAAGTAACAGCGAACTTCAAAAAACTGAGATTTGAATAAATGTACTAACCTGGGAGCCATGCTGATCACATACCACCAATCTAGGGACAGGGAAACGTTCCCGAATGATCATCTGCACATCATCATTAGGAGCTTGCAATAGCTGTGCAAATGCCTGAAAGATAAACGCACATATATACAAATATTCAGTTAGATGGAGAAAGCTTATTTCACAAATGCACAACCCAGGTAAGTAATCGCTGAAATTAAGCTTACAACTTTTTGACAAGTAATAATGATTTTATTAAAGAGAACAATAGGCATAGCCCACATACACAAGATATATATATATTTATAAGAGAGAACCTAAGCATGATTGACAATCAATACAAGAATATTGTGGAGACACTTAGTCCATTAAAATCTATGGCAATTGACCATTGAAATAAAGTATTAAAGAAAAAGACTCAAAAGCTCATCTATTGTCTATTGATCCTTTCCCTCCAAAGGCACCACAAAAGGCAAATCAGGCAACCTTCCATATTGCTGCAATTTGTGGATTGCCATGTAGGCCCCTCCAATTTGCTAGGAAGTATACTTTCTAGGCATCACCCATGCTAATCCCACCCTTGCAAAGAAGGAAATTAAGCTTACAACTTGTAAAGATTTCCATAATGGATTTGATCAAAATCCAAAAGAAATGCTCAGAACATTTTAAGAAGCTTGGTAACACAAATATCTGCAGAACATATACTTATGACAATAAATTCCAAGCCAACTTCTAAAATTGCAACAGTTCCTAGACAAATTATGCATAGATACCAGATGTTCTGGCTGGTTATGGTATCCTGCATTACGCCACTGAGCTATTTGCATTCCATGGAAAATTACAACACTGAAATAGGAATCCAGCAAGAGAATGCGGTCAGCTGCGATGGAAGCCACATCCAACAATGCAGGAGCAGGCAGCGAATTGAATGAATATGATATCAAAGACGGTTGAATCATAACAGCAGCATTTGTGATATTTTCCCGGTTCAACAACATGCGGAAATAGGCAGTCTCATCTGGACTGTTGTTAAAAACCTGCCACATCCCCACCAAAACCCCCCAAAAAGTATGTTAGATGCAAATGTACACAACAATTACCATATCAGGGAGATCACTCAGAACAATATACATGTGTGTGCGCACGCGCGTGCAAGCACGTGTATCGAGAGAGAGAGAGAGAGAGAGAGAGAGAGAACCTGTACAAATTGTGATCGTCGCAGATTAAACATAAACTGGGGGAACAATGAAAACGAAGGATTTAATGTAAAAGACGCTGGATCATCCTTCCGGTAGTCACCGAATTTAGAACAAAGACGAATAAGAGACCGATCCAACCACCGTGTAGCATCAAACCCTTCCTGATTAAAACAAAATCCATCATCAGGTGCGATATTTTAAGAGACAAGAATTTAGAAATTCTAATGTGTTTTTTTACCCAAAAACTTCAGGCCCAACATCTTGTAAAAGCTAATAAGAAAATGAATTGATTAAAATCGAATTAGATCATTATAACTCCTATGAACTAAACGCTTGGATGCAGCATTATTCTACAATGAAAAATCAAGTTTCAAATATCTGTTGTTCCCTCTTTTCTCATTAAACTCCCCACTATCATCTATTCCAACAAGAATAGAACTGTGTCAAATGAAATATATGAACCTTGAAATAAACACCAGCAAAAAATTAGGCATACAACAGATAGCAAAGATACTTGACTAATAAGTGCAACAACCGAAGGAAAGCCCAAACCACTTATATAACTAGTCAATGTTACAAACCACATGAAATCATTATATACTGCAATAACTTCTCTCTACCATACAATATGAGATCTCATTCACAACCCTCTCATATTTAATCCATTGTACCCCAAGTTCTGTAAGAGATCAGTGAATGGGGAGATCTCATTGCTTGGGAGGAGTCTTTGTGGTTTACAATGATTCTAATGGGTTCCAATTAGTACATTGACTAGTTATTTGGAACTATATATTCAAATGTAGCTTTAGCTTTTCCTTGGGTTGTTACAAAAAGAACACATGAAAAATCAACAGCTGATGACAAATCCTGTAAAATACCTCTGTCTCCATTTTCAAGGAAGTCAACCTTGCCATTACAACAGCAGCAGTCTCCTGATCGAATCCTTGTACCAGTTCCTATAAAGGCAATAATTTTTCGTCAACATTAACCTCCACTTCATGGATTTCAAACATATTCTTTAATTATACAGTAATAACGGATAAATACCCTCAAACATGGCTCGAAAGAGAGTCCTTTTTTCTTGAAAACATACTGATTTCAGTGCATTTTTTTAGTAGTTCACGGAACCAATTCAATCAGCCCATCAAACTGATTCTAACCAATTTGAGTCAATTCCAACTTATTCAAAATTATGTTTCTTTTTTGGGTTGTTAGATAAAAGAGTCCTTTTTTTCTTTCTCAAAATATGATAAATCTAATCATATATTGACTTTTTCATCTTTGTGCTTTGTAAGAAGAATACAAAAGTTGAAAGATAAACATAAGAGTTCTTTACTTTATTCAGTTGAATGGAAAAAAAATAAGAGAGCAATGAGTATTTTGTATTAAATTTGTGACAGTTACTTATCAAAAAAAAAAAAATGTGACTGCACAAAACACCACCACCATTGTCATGCCCTTATAACTTGAGAGTATTTATCTTTTTCATAGACGAGAATATTTGAGGTAAAAAAAAAAAGAGAAAATTTTACTTACAAAAAAAATAGAACTTTTGAGGTCAAATACATGAATTGCAGGCCTATCGAAACTATGTAGATTCATATCACATTCTTATTGAAGGTGGTCAATAAACTCATATTTCAAACTTTTCTATACATAATTTGAGATACTTTAATTGCATCATAAGTATGTTTTTGAGATACTTTAATTGCATCATAAGTATGTTTTTAACCCTACTAACTGGAAGCAAAAAAAACTCTGCACAAAACACCACCATGGTCATGACCTTATAACTTGAGAGTATTTATCTTGTTAATAGACGAGAATATTTGAGGTAAAAAAAAAAGAAAGAGAAAATTTTACTTATAAAAAAATTAGAACATTTGAAGTCAAATACATGAATTTGCAGCCTATCGAAACTATTTAGATTCATATCACATGCTTTTTTCTTTTTTTTTTTCTTTTTTTATGTCGGGGAACCTCTCCAAGGTAGGGTCCTTCGGACCCACCCCTGCAGAGTAAACCCCGGTCTCTCAGAAGTTTCTCTACACGGAACTGATTAAATCGCTGACTTTTCACCAAGGAATGTGGCCCCTAGAGATTGTTTGCACCCAAGGGGATTTGAAGGTGATCAATAAATTCATATTTCAAACTTTTCTATAAATAATTTAAGGTACTTGAATTGCATCATAAGTATGTTTTTAACCCTACTAACAGGAAGCAATTCCAACTTAGCCAAATTAACTTTTAAACCAGAGAAGGCTTATAAGCAGCTCAAGTAATGGAGGTGATCTTCAATTGCCTCACAAAATACTGAAGTATCATCTGTAAACAAAAGATGAGATACTGAACCCTACTCCATTATACAATTCTATAAAATGTTTCCATTAGCCCCTAACATACTTTTCACTTCATATTAATTTCTTATTCTTCTAAAAAATCCCAATATGACCATTATGTCCCTAGCTCATACCAAGCACATGGCAGCCATGAATCTAAACTTAAAATGTGCAACCCGAAATCTAATAAGACATAGCCGTGTTTAGAAGCATCCATTCTGCTCAAGCTTCCACATTGTTATGAAAACTCAAGGCTTCAAAATTCCAACCAAAATGGCGGCACAATGGAACAATATGCACATGCTTTAGAAACATTCATCATGGCTAGAGCAATGCACATTCCCTTCCATTTTATTTAAAACAACGGTTAAAAGTAATTATAACATTGCACATACATGTCCACACGTACAAAATGTGTGTAGGTGCTAGTGTGTGTGCACACCCGTGCACAGGAGGTGTGTCCAAAGTAGCAAACACAGCCACAAATAAAACCTTAACTCACCTTATTAGGACAAAAACAAAAATACCATAAGAGGTATAAAGCTTGTTCATAGTTTCATTCCAACTACAAGACTTTCTTTTAAGTTATGCTCTACTTTTTTTTTATAAGTGCTTAAGTTATGCTCTACTTGAGACAAAAAAAAAAAAAGAAGTTATGCAACAACAGACACTCTTTGTTACAAGCTTTACACCATGCTTATCTGTGTACACATGCCTAATAGATATCCAGAAGGAACTACACCGTCAACCAATCTTCCTTACCAAATATTTTCCCAAGCCATATCAAATACAATGACAAATAACAATGGAATTGACCTCAAGAGTTCCAGAAAATTAGTTTGTTTTATCAGAGTCCACATGAGATATCAAAAAATGCATCCTCCAGCCACAATTAAATAAACTATTATACAACAACCGGAAAAAAGGGGGGGAGGCGTGCCAGCAATCATTTAACTGAAAGAAATACCCAGCATTCAATTTTGACACAGTGAATCTCACATGAATTGGCATTGGTGGTTATCTTAGCCAGTAAACTGAACCCACTGAATCCCACATATATAGTTTTAGAAGAATCAGGACTTAAAATAAACAAATAAACATGTGTACGTGTTAAAAGGGGACGAAGGGTTAGGTCATCTTTTGAACAGTAGCAGACAAATGACCTTCACATAATAAAAAAGAAGACACAGAAATTGAAGTAGCAAACCTCTGAGCTAACTGCACTATCTATCCATGTTCTACTAATAGTTGTCACTCGAAGCATTAATTGACCTTCAGGGTTTTGATAACTGCAATTACATACAAGACCATCAAAATTTGATTATATTCCATATGAAAGGGAAAAAAGGCCTGTAAGTGCATGAAACACATGAACATACACATGGTAGTCCCACATTGATGCAATCCACAGATGTACCTTGTGAGAAACTGCAAGTACAACATTGGATTTACAGTTCCCGGAGCATTTGACCGATCACTTGAGGAAAGATCAAAAAACACTGTTAAGCAAGTACTTTTATCAAGACCACACATTTTCCATGCTGTTGTACCCCCTTCCCCAATGACTGTATCAGCAACAGCAGGTCCTTTCTGCAAGATACCAGTGCCAAGACCACCATTTAAAAGTTTGGTTCAGTCTTATTTCAATGGACCTTAAACGAACCCCATATATGAGGCCTCTGAATAAAATCTGGCTTTTAGCACTAAATGGTCCAACCTTTTCCAATGATGTGCAAGGTCCAACTATCCCCTGGATTTTGATGTCCTTTGAACAATTGATCTCAAGTGTACCACTGAAACAAAGTAATCACAAATGAGCTTGACAATTGATTAAAGCAAAAATATAGACCATGAATGGTGCAAACAGCAGCCTAAGGCCAAAGTAAAAGAATAAAAAAAGTTTAAAAGGGGCTGCATCAGTGAAGCAATTGTGCAAGGCACAAATGCTAGAACTTGCAAAATCCTCTTCCCCCCCACCCCAACCCGCTTCATCCTCCCTTCCATTCCTCTTTCTTCCCTCTTATTATTCTCCTTTCTAGAGAAATGTGCTTCAAAAATATTTATTTCTTCTCCCACCCATCCCCAGTGTGAAGCCCTTGTCTGGAGGCACTAAAGATGTACACATGCATTCAAGAAAAAATGCACCATTTTCCTTAATAAATCATACACCTTCCTGCTCTTAAAGAAAGAGGATACTTGTATCCTCAAATAAGAAAATGAAAGAGTTTGCTCCTTTTCTAGGAGCAGGTTAATAGCCATTTCTCCATGAGGCAACGCACAATGAGAAGCTTCTTTTTTATTGTAAACGCACTATTACAAGCTTTGGCGCAAATGTTTTCTTTGCATTCTTTTCTCTGTTGCATAGAAGTACCTTCTCTCATGTTTTGCATCTCCTTTTTTAAGTTTTCTCTTAAGAGATGCTTCATTCTTCCAATTAAGTTTTTCCTCGTTTAGTTATCTAAACAGTTTCCTGTTAAAAAAAAAACCCACTAGTTCCAAGCCAGAAAATGGCTCCATTTTTTTCCAATAAGTAATTGAAGATTTTACTTTAAAAATGAAAAAGGCAAAGCCCAAGTACAAGAGGCCTATGCAAGAAAACAGCTACATCTACAACCAGTGAAGTCAAAATCAAAGAACCGTATTGTATCTTTAGACACTTATGCATAGGTGTTGCTCTTGTATGTCCCATGTACTTGGCTATGCATATTTTTAATAAAGCTCTTATTTACTGATCAACAGTATGGAATGTATTTGTAACTAAGCTCGAGTGGCACTAGAGAAAGAAACAAGTTACAAGAAAACAGAAATTCAAAAAGGCAGGAACAATTTCAATTTTAAATAAAAGGATATTCAAAGCAAAAAATTTAAGAAATAATTAGGTCACAAGACATTGTAAAAGAAGAGGAAACCTCAAGTGTTCCACAATGATGAACTCACTTAAAACAAAGGCCGAGAGACATCTCCCCTTCTTCAAAGACACGCTTGAAAGAATCTTTAAACACAGAATGACCAAAACTTTCAGCTAGAACAACAAGGCCACCAGTCTTTTCGACTGCAACTTTCATTTCTGCAACCCCAACCTATATATTTAAAATGCCAAGAGTCAAAGCATAAGTACAATCTACAGTGCATGGAAATTGTGATTTGTGATTTATGTATCAAAGAAAGAAATTGTCAATTTGCCAAGGGCCTATGCACTCCTGGAATTAGTTGGGACTTTCTTCTCGGACATTCAGTGCCAATCAAGAAAGAAAGAAATTGTCATTTACCAAGTAAATATTCATGACTCTAATGTACTAGTTGGTTGTCACCATAAGAATTCTTGATAGAGGCCATAAATATGCCATAGAAACCCCAATAACACCCAACAAAAGAATCAGAGGCAGCACGAACACATGGAATTCTCATACAATGCATTATGTTTTACTTCAAACATTAGGTTTTTGTCTTTGCACCTGAAAAATCAACTATAAGAATCTCTAGCATTAGGCTTTCATTTTTTTATGAGTACTAGAATTAGGTTTCCATAAGACGTCAATTATTTCAAATTAATAATTTTTTTTTCCTACAAGCATAAAATGACTTCTTGAAGCCAGAACCGGCCTATTACAATGTTTAGACAGGAACCCAATCCCCCCCCCCCCCTCTTCGCTTTCCTGTGTGAGTTTGATTGTAAAATTAACTATGCGTGCAATACCAATAATTCCACATGTAAGCTATTAATACCGCGTTACCCTAATGAAAAGGAGCAAGGACCCAAATTTTTACCTTATAACAAGAACTTAAAAAGGGAGGGTTTTTTAGATTTCTTGACTAAATGGAAAGAATAAAAAGAAACTGTAAAAGACAAAAACTAAATAAACAATCACTGATTTGTTTGAAAGCGCACAGAAAAATGTCTCATAAGTTGTAACAGAAATAAAAAAATCCAAATGACACAGACCTGATCAAGTGCAGAAGCAAAAAGGTCTAAAACATGACCCTGGCTGACCAGCTGACTTGCGAGATTTTCATAGAATTTAACTGCTTTCTTAAAATAAGGTGCTGCATCCTTGTCTAGATCTTTATGTGATCGTACTGGATCTGAGAGATCTTTTGATACAATCTGCAAGACTTTATTCAAATCAATGTCTTTAACATTGTGAACTAAACAGAAGATAAAGCCTTAGAAATTAATCAGTTTAAGAAAAATAAGGAGCTTCTTACCCCCAAATTTTTTCCCTAATATTAATCATGCTGCTTAGGTGACTATGCACCATTCACAGAGCTAGTGAACTTGAATTGTGATTTCATGCAGATTGTGGTGACATGTGGAGACAAAACACAAAGGCAACAGAAAAATTACAAACCCAAACATAATTGCATGGGCTAGGTTTGGCATGGTATTAGGTTTCAATAAATAGATCGATGGTCACTGAAAATCTGGAAAAATATATGTCAATATATGAACTTAGAAAATAAAGTCAACATGCGACCAACACAATTGAAAATGGGACTGGAAATAAGAACACAATTAATTATAATGCAAGACCCAACAAACAACACTTCATCTGACGACTTAGCAATCAAGCAAGGAAGTCGCATATTTATTTTGCCTGAACTATTTGGTCCCATTCTTATGGTGTGAGGCATCGCCTAGATAAAACCCTAATAATATCAGCTGAATTCAGCCATATGCAAAATAATGTGCAGGTCCTTACCAGTTACCACTAGCTACCAAAGACTTCGTTTCATAATATCATGCATTCCTAGTGCTACACAAAAATATATAAACAAGCGTAACTTTGACAGAATAAGAGGTAAGAACGAACAACTATAAGAGCCAAAAAACTGCAGATCAATTCAACTCTAAGATAACATCAAACACAAGTTACAAGCAGTGATAGCAAAATAAAGAGGAGTCCAAAATAGCTTCTTCTTCTTTTTTCCTTTTTACCGTGCCGGGCCCTTCCGTGCAAGGACCACCAACCAGAGCTATAATTCTAGCACCAGTGCCAGTGGAACAAGCTCCAAGCAATCCCGTGGCAACACTTAAAGCCACTCCTGTGCACCGCGATGCCCGACTCCCAGGCGGAACAGGCCATTGATCCGTTTGCAGCTCATCCAACAGCTGAAACGCACAAAACATTCACAGCTGAACTCAAAAAACAAAATCAAAGACAATCCCTACATAAACAAATCGCACCAAACGGTCCAAAAACCCACCGCGTTAAGAGTGTACTCGCAATCCCCAGCGGGTAACAAAAACCTCGCGACACCTGAATTAGGAAACACATTCGGCAAGCCCTTCTGGTACCCCGTTCCACCAGTTCGCCTGGCCGAAATGCCGAGCCCCAATTGCTCCAAAACCTGCTCCTTGGAAATCTCCTTGTTCCCCCTAAACACGTAAACTTTGGACATGTCTGAGAACCCCAATTCATGGACCTGAACCTGGGTCCCAAACGAAACGAACCCAACCAGCGCGTTCTCCGGCAATAACCCGATGGCGCGCTTTAGCGCCGATTTCACGAACCCCATCTCCTCCTCGATCATGCACGTATCAAGCATGAACAAAAACACGGGCGGGAGGGTAGGAGTGAGATTAGGATTAGGGTTAGGGTTTTGAGGGAGGGAGTATTGGACGGTGGTATACTGGGCATAGAGCTCGCCAGGGAGGTTCGTCTCAGAGATCATGGAGTAATGAGCAGGGAAGTGATTCCGCTGGTAGCAGAAGGGGCAGATCCAGATCTTGGCGGCAAAATCCACGCGCGAAAAGGGATTGAGGACGGCGGAGCAGGTCTTGCATCTGAGGGGCGCGTAAGGGAGCGTGATGATGTCCGGATGCGGGCGGATCGGGGAGAAGGAGGCCGCGAGTGGGATCACGCACTTGCTCGCCTCCACCTTGGTGCGAGGCCAGACGTTCCAACTCATCCGCACTCCATCGAGACCCTCCGGATCTGTGTTGGCCATTTCCGACATCTTTCTTTCTCTAAAGGATTCGAACTCTGCCGAATCTAGAGGAAATTGGGAATAGGATTCGAAATTGATTCGAGATTTTTGTGTTCTCTAGGGAGAGAGGAAACCCCTTGAGAGATGAGAGAAAAAGGGATCACGACAGAGAGTCGATCGATCAAGAGAGGGGGCGTAGAGGGAATTCTCGGGTTTGAACGAGAAATTGTGATTCTATGAGTCTGTTCGGGGAAATGCTAAATTGAGGTTGTGACGATGGCATATGTTATTTTCCATTCGTGTAGAGATGAGCAGCTCCTACCTTTCTTCTTGTACTGTAACGCCAACAGAGCCAAAGTCGTAGGTGGGTGGGGGCTCTTGTTTTTCCCATATATTTAAAAATTCTCGGTGGGTTAACTGATTTTATTTATTTAAGCTCTAATATAATTAAAAGAAAATTAGGATTAATTGTATAAAATTAGAATATGAGTCTGTGTTTTTGTAACTATTAATTTTCCGTTCATGATTAATGACACGGTTAGCAGTCTAAGATTGTTCATCCGGTTTGTTCCCGGCCCGGGCCAGCCTGGTCCGATCCGGAACTATGTTACGATTTTTGGTCAGATCAAATTCAGACCGAAATTTTCATTTCAAAATTCAGACCCATCCGATTTTATCTGAGTATGAAATACGGATTTGGGTTTAAAATCCGATAATCAGATTTATTTATAAATAATTATAAAAAATACTTCAACCGTAAGTAAAAAAGTTATTGGATTTTTTTAGACAATGTTCAATTGATTAGTATTATGGTTTTCAACGTGACTCCTTAAAAAAATTAATAAAATATAGACTTTTATATAATAAAAAATTATGCTTTTCAAGATTTTTTTTTTTTAAGACAATGTAATAAAATATAGTTTTTTAGATAAGCTTTTCAACATTATTTTTTTCATGAAAAGAAATTAATAATTTATAGGCTTTGTTAAAAAAAAAAAATCGAGGCACAACTTGAAATTTGGATTTTCAGATTTCAGAAAATTTGGTTTCACCCGAGCTATGGACCGGGTTTGAAACCAACGTTTTGGATCGATAACCTAGATACCCAAGTCGAAACCCCAATCCTTATTAGCACAAGGTACGATAGCTTCTGATTGGCTAATATGGATATTGGTGTCACACACCAACCAATTAAAAATTGACATGTGGGACAACGTTAGTTATCTAATAAAAATTTGAAATAAGTACATAATTGTGAATATTTTAAAATTTATGATCAATTTTGTAAAAATTGAAAACTAAGATATTGAATTGCAAAAACTTGAAAACTCTTATATTGATTTTGCAATTGATCATAAAAGAATGAATTGTCATTAGATTTGGTTGAAATATTTGTTATTGGATTTATTTCAATTTGTATTATTATTGGTGGCTTTCAACAAAATATTTTTCATTAGTATTACTACCTAAAATTTGCATAACAAACAGGAATGGAGGAAAGAATCATCTCCAACATACAATAATGATTCAGGTTTTGATACAGTGTTCTCCACGTTCATCTATAAAATAAATAGCAAATAAACAAATAAAAATAGAGGCACAGGAATTTCTATGGTTTGGCATAATGCCTGCATCCATGGGTTGTTTGGGAGTAAAATCTACTATGATTAGTAATTTTACAATCTCTCATGGCTCACTTATTGCTCAATACAATGGAGGAATTTAGTGAAGATCCTTTGGAGTTTCTATGTATGGTGGAGCTGGCATAAGGAACATTTGTGGAGAGCCTGTCAAATTTGTAGGGGACATGCTTCTTATATAGAGGTCTATTTCTTTAGAGTGATTGAGTCCAACTTGCCTTACAAAGCTTTTTCCTTTTAAAAGTCTGAATCTCTTTCCTCTTATAAGTCTGAGCCAACTTGTCTTATCTCTTATTGGCTTTATCTCAGGGCTAAATTATAAGCTGCTAATTTGACCCCTACAATAAGGCCTTGAGAATCTTTAAGTCAATAATCTATAGAATAAATTTTGAAAATTGGTCTCTAGTTTCCTGTTTGGTCCCTAGTTTTCTGTTTGTCTTGTGTTAAGCGATGAAGAGCTTAGCTTTGAGAGATAGGCGGGCGATGTACTTGACGACGTTGGCAGTAAATTATTGTTGATGTTCTCGTTTTGTTGGTGTAAATTATTGTTAATGTTCTTGTTTTGTTAGTGTTCTCATTTTGTTGTTAGTGTTTGTTGGTAGTAACTCACCCTTAAGTGGTCAGGAAGTTCGTCAACTCCCTAAATCCACATTAGGTGGTTGCTGAGTCCATCAACTCATTCCTGAATGAAACCCATGCGAGGCGGTTATAGAGCTCAGTGGCTCGTTTCTAAAGGTAACTCACTGATGGCAATTGTGGCATGAGTATAAACACTCAACGTTTGCTGGAGAAAATGTTGTACTTGTATTGTTGTTTAAGTGAGAGGGGTCGGGCAATCCAGAGCATAGTTTTAAATTACGTTCCGTTCCGTTCTGGTTTAGTATCCTGTACACTATACCTCCTTGTTTCGTTTCACTCCAAATTCCCACCCGTTCTGGCCATTCCTATCAAATTCTGGCCATTCCAACCCGAATTGGCATTCCAGTCCCTATTCCATTTTGGACTTTTTTTTGTAATTTTATTGTGCTTGAATGATATTTTTGTAAATTTTAAATCCAAATGGTATTTAATTAATTCTATAATATACAATGTATTTATATAATTTTAATTTTTTTGTAACTTTAAATATCCTCATTCTCTTTTTTTTTTTAATATCATTATTTTTTATAATTTCTCTATTCTTTTTTTTTCTTTGTTTTTGTGTCTCAACTCAAGTTTGTGATTTTTTCATTTTATATGCATTTTATAAGTCTTCAATTCTTCCATATATATATATATATATATACACACACACACACACACACACATATACATGATACACTTGCATATATATATATGTGTGTATTTATTCTATTAGTTGTTAGTTTATATATACATTATAAATATTTATATATGATATATAATTAATCCTAAAACGGTACATCGGAATACACCGATATCAAAATATTTCATTCTAGTACTTAAACCGGAATGATTACTAGAACGGAATTTAAAACATTGGTCTAGAGAGCTGCCCGCCTATTGGGCGCTTGGGAGGTTGGGCGGTCCTTGACCTTTTTTTTTTATCAGTAATTTTAACATAGCAAGTGTTTGACCTTTCCCGTCTGTTGGCTTGTCATGAGGGAGCTCGCGCTGCCTGATGAGTGAAGTCGGGCGGTCCCTGACCTTTCTATTTTTCATGGGCATCGCGAATCTTTAGACTTGTTATTGGTGTTTAAGGGTCGCGTGGTCTATTGATCTTCGTGCCATTTTTTATGGGCACCGCGAGTTTTTTGTACTCACCATTGGTGTTTAAGGATCATATGGTCTGTTGACCTTCGCTTCCTTTTTCTTTGGCACCATGAGTCTTTGTACTTGTCATTGGTGTTTAAGGATCAAGTGGTCTGTTGACCTCCGCGCTTTTTTTTGTGGGCACTCATCATTGGTGTTTAAGGGTCGTGTGACCTCTTGATCTTCGCGCCATTTTTCCTTGGCACCGCAAGTTTTTGGACTCGTCATTGGTATATGAGAGAATGATCTACCGTATTGTTGTGGTGGGATATTAAGTCAAACCACCCTAAGGGGTTTTCACCAAAAACCAAATAGGTTAGTGTGATACAAATTACAAGTTTGAGATTTGTAAATTTGAGTCATTCTGCTAGAGTGTGGTGAAGGTTGGTGACACATGGGCGATGCCCATGGGCAGCTATGCTCTGGCATTGATGAAGGTTTGGGATGCTCGCAATACCAAATGGTCTATTCTGATGACAACAAATTGAGATACCCGAGCGGAGCACGAGATGGGCTTTGTAGTTAGTGTTCCACACCACGCAAGTGATTTCCAGTGAAGTATATTCCCAGGGCGTCTACAACCAAGGTTTTGAATACCGTGCCTTACCAATTGGTACAACCAGTATTTATCGTGCTGGAATAGTAATCGTTACGGGGTAGATGGTGGTTCATACCCGGTCAAATATTGGTTATTTCGGTGCGTTTTAGTCAATACCAGCCGATTTTCAGTGTACCAACCGAAATTTTGCATTTCTGTATTTTTATTGTATTTTTATAATTTTCACATCTGAAGACTATTTTCTTAACTTTTTTTAATCATCTTTTCTTGAGAACTGAAAATCAAATCCCTACTCCCTATTTTAGTGATAAAGATAATTGATTATTTTTTTTAATAATTTGATTGAGAACTTAGAAGTATTATTGAATTTTATAAATATGTATTTTAAGTTTTTAAAACTTACATTGATATTATTTTGATATATAATTTATACATATACAATTAATTTATCTATATATAGACTATTCTGAAATAGTATTCAAAACTTTAATACAACCACTAGGTTTCTCGTGGAATCTCGAGCTGTTTCGGTGGATAAAATCTCCAAAAACCAAATATGTTAGTTAAAATTAAAATGAAAAGTTTGAGATAGATAAACTAGACTTCTTTTGCCGTTGTTTTCCATTTTTCTTTATTGGAATTGTTCGCTGATGAATGATTTTTGTTTAGGGAAGTTGTCCGACTTTTTGTAGCAATGGAGATTTTCTGTTTCCGAATGATTCTCTCTTCTCTTTTTTTTTTCACCATGCACGATCGGTTGATTGCCATGTCAGTAGCTCTCCATCTTTACTCGCCATAATCAGTTGCATGGTCTCGCTATCTTTGCTCGCCATGGAACTAGTGATCTATCCGTGTATATGTCTGTACGTGTGTTGTTGCTCACCAACTTTACTTGCCATATTCAGTTACATGGTCTCACCATCTTTGCTCGCCATGGAGCTAGTGATCACCTGTGTTGTTGCTCACCAACTTTGCTCGCCATAGAGTTGTTGCTTAGTGAGGTCATTGTTTGCTACACTGATGGCAAAGAGCGGTGGGCATGGACAATGAGCACGTCCTCTATTTCTTGTCTCTATGGAAGCCCACTGGCGGCAAAAACTACCGTAGATGGTCTCATGTTTCGGTACGGGGGTTGGCCGAGCTTCAAAGCAAGAGGAAACTTCCCGCTGTGGAGGGGCGTTGTTACAGGCACTGGATGTGGTGAGAAGCTTTATGGTGGGCGGAGGATGTCACAGTGGCTGCAAAATAGTCCAGCTGGTTGTGCTTATCAACTCCCTTGCAACGCGACGGGGACGTACACAGTGGCATGTTGTCTGCTTGTTGGCCTTCAACGTACTTTAGGCTTACCACAAGTGACAAAAACCGTCACCGGCATTTCTGGTGTCCTCGTCTCGCGTTGATACTGCCAGTGTCTTAAGGCAGCAAAAGCATCAGTGATGGTGGTGATCTCTTGCATCAAGCGTCCGTGGTAATGTCAAGGGGCGTCATCGTGGTCGGGAACCACCATGCCAAGGACAGAAGAAACCAGCGGGCTGGGTGGTGGTTGAGTTATTTCCCTCGGGGTGCTCTGCAACTTGCTCCCAGTGCTCGCATGATGCATAATGTGCAAGGTGTGCTACTGCGATGAAGATCGGTGGTGAGGAACGTCATTTTAGTTGGCAACCACTCCAACAGCAGCATAAGGTACTGGTGGGCTAGGTGGTAGCCGGGCGCTATGCTCAACGTGATTGACTTCAAGTGCCGAGGAATCACCCGCCGGAGACACAAATTGTCGGCAGTGTGGGTAGTGGTTGGTGGTGGCCCCGCAAGCTCACGAACATCGGTGTAAGGGCCTCCAGCCACTCGTTGATCTTTGCCCGCACTGTGCAAGGCATGCATAGTGCGTTGCTGTGGTGAGCAGCAAGTGGAAGGCTCTGCCGTTGCGGTATCTCTGCCATGCGGGGTTGCTGGTGTCAAGCCCTGCCGGCACTATATGAGTGGTGGCTGCAGGTCCTACTTGTTGAAGGAACTAGGTGCATGTTGTGCATCCCTTACGTGCACTGCACATGGCACATACGCAGTGCATACTGCACGTGCGGTATGCTTCTCGTGTTCTTCATTTATTTTCTTTATTACCATTCACTGCAATATTAAGAGAATAAATAATAGAAAGTAGCAAGGGTGAAGAGATCTTATCTGGTTTCTTGAAGACGATCTCGTGACTCATAGCATATCCTTCTCCCAATTTTGATGCAGAAGATTTCGTCAATCCCATAGACGACAGCAGCTGTTAATGCCTAAAATTTACACAACAGACCGAAAGGGAGGAAAGAATCATCCCTGGCCCACAATGATGATTCGGGCTTCGATACAGTGTTCTTCTCGTTCATTCATAAAATAAATAACACATAAAAATACAGACACATGGATTTAAGTGGTTCGGCATAATGCATATATCCACAGGTTGTTTGGGGACGAAATCCACTAGAATTGGTAATTCTACAATCTCTCATGGCTCACTTATCGCTCAATACAATTGAGGAATTTAGTGGAGATCATTTGGAGTCGCTATTTGTGGTGGAGTTGGCGTAAAGAACTTTTGTGGAGAGCTTGTTAGATTTGTGAGGGATCTGTTTCTTATATAGAGGTCTATTTCCTTAGAGTGATTGAGTCCAACTTGCCTTGTAAATCCTTTTTTTTTAGAAGTGTCTTTTTCCTCTTAGGAATTTGAGTCAACTTGGTTTATCATTTCTTGACTTTATTTCATGATTAAATTATAAGCTGCTGATTTGACCTTTACAATTAGTTTTGCGGTAGAATATATTTATAATGTAAATTATGTAATGGTTCGATCACACTGTCATTACATGATTCTCAATCAAACATTTGTCCATTTACTTCATCGCTAACCGTGCATGCCAATAGGTCCAATGCATTGGCAATTTTAAAAAATTATGATGTAAATTTATGTATGAATATACAATAATATAAATATATTTAGCCAAAACTATACTATATAATATAAGTAATATAATATGTTTATTAAATCACATTTTTTTATAATTTGGTATATGGCTAAGCTAACTAACTTAAATGAGAGAGTACTAACATAGCCAGTCATATAATATAAGTAGAAAGGCAAGACACTCCAGTTTTAAACCATTGCAGAACAGTTTCTCATTGATTTAGTGCATGTTTAAATACTTGGAGCCTTTTAAGTGACCATTTGACATTGAATATCGATGAAATGCCAAAAATATCACATCTATTTATTATGATAATTGATTGAATTAGGACTTACCATTGTTGAAAAGTGAAAATCTTTAGAATATTAATAAGTCTCGGATAGTGCGATGAGATAAGATGGTTTTATATCAAAGTTGAAAATTGAATAAAATATTATTAGAATATTATTTTTTAATATTATTATTATTTTAAAATTTGAAAAAATTAAATTATTTATTATATTTTTTGTGAGAATTTGAAAAAATTACAATAATTAGATAGATGAGATAAATAACTTCCACTATCCAAACGGGCCGGGCCCATAATCTTTTGACTTTTGCATTGCCAGAAATATTAGACCGAAGATTTTAAGAATTTGAAATCCAAAAAAATAAAAATTCTAAAAAACCATAGAACATACATCCCAACATTCTGTTATTGAATATTACTCGATGATAGTCAAAGATCATTTCACTTCGTGTCATCTATATTGATAAGAGCCTCAAGACCTGTAGTTTTTTTTTTTTTGAAGTTTTTGTAGAAAGTTGTTTGTATTTCATATTATTTATAAAATATCTAACTTATTTTTAGTACCTAATATATATTTGAATCCATGAAAATTTGGCATGTTTGGATACAATAATCGTTTCATCTCATCATAACAATTTCTTTAAATTTTTATATAAAATATAATAAATAATTTAACTTTTTTAAATTTCAAGATAATAATAATATTAAAAAATAATATTTTATTTAATTTTTAACTTTTATCATAATTTATTATCAAAACCGCATATGTTTTGAATATATAATATATTCTTAATCCTAATGATGGTGTTCATGTATGTTGTAGATGAACAATAAAACAAACAAGGAAAAGACTAATGAAAACACATAAATAAATTAAATTAAATTGATTAGAAAGTGTTTCTATATATTTTAAGAAAGGTAATCTATGAGTCAACACAAACTTAAATGGCTTAGGTTGCGTTTGGATGTTGAGCTGAGTTGAGTTATTTATGAATAATAGTGAGTTGAGATGGTATAGTGAGTTTTGTGGGGTCCACTTAAAATGTATTTCGATGTTAAGATGAGTTTAGATCTTTTTATGAGAAATTGAAAAAAATTGTAGGTCCCACGTGTAAAGAAGTATTGAATTAAAAAAGGTTGTGAGTTCTACGTATAAAAAAGTTTTGAGTTGAGATGAGTTTAGTAATTTGAGAGTAGAGTGTTTTAATGTTAGACTTAGTTTAAAATTAGGCTGAACTGAGTTGAATTCATATGCAATTAACAACCAAATTGGACCTAAAATTCGACTGGCATAATTTTTGTTATTCGGGTAAAGTCAGGTTTGACCGATTGATGACTCACCCGAATAAAGTTTGTGATGGTAGATCCATTAAGTACCCCCATTGAATTTATGATAGTAGATCCATAATGAAAAAGAAGTGTGTGATTATTCTTGAATAAATTAAACATAAAAAAAGGGTAGAGTGACTATAGTTATTGTATGAGATATATACTCAATACTATATGTAGAGATGTATAATAGATCAATATGAACATTTGAGTTGTCCACCGATAAAATTAATTGCAATTCCTCTTTGCAACGGTAACGTCGAAGTTGTGAGTTTAACGACAGCCAATGCTATGTTGACACATTAGACTCCTTATAGAAAACTCTTGCACTGCATCGCAGCATAGCAAAAGCAAAACTCCCACTTTCCCTCATCTGTGTTTTCCTCCTGTGAAGAGAGACCCACTTCGACACCCTCGCACTTTACACCCATCCCACCGCCGCAAGCTGTACGATCATCACATAGGCAGAGGAGCTTTAGACCAGACTGGGACACACCTTCAAACCGTCGTGTCAGGGCATTCAAGATCCCATTGAAGTTTGTGGATTTGAAAAGGGCCTTAGCAGTCATCTCCCTCTTGAACTTCCAAATGTAGTTCAATCCTACTAATAGCTCGGTAATGGCAGTTTCGGTCTTCTCCTTGTTCACAAAAAACAGCGTCTGTAAAAGCATCACATTTTTTTTGGGCACCAAAGTTGGTTGCTCAAAGCTCTTTTCACTTTGCCATTTTATCATATTATGTGCTAATGGTGACAAGCAACCCAAGATCCTTCCCAAGGCCTCCCTCCACTCCCCAGCAAGAATTAAGTCGCTTGCCGAAAACCTCATGGATCCTTTCAACCTATCGCTCAGCATCAAATGTATACTGCTTGGTAACATTGCATAAAGATCATCCCTGGCATCCACACCGACCAATTGTGGTGACTTTCTCCATCACTATGATCAAATTCAAGTAGTGTAGGGCTAAAGTTGAGGCACCTAGCGTAGTTGTGGGGGGCTTTAGGAGCTTGGAGTTGGACTTGAAAAGCCCATCACCCAAATCTTTCTTTTCCTCTAAGTTTTGAGCTTTTCATTAATGGCCCTGACACGAAAAGGCAAGAACTTGGGTTGTGAGGGGAGGGAGGGAGAGAGAGAGAGAGAGAGGACTCAGAGCGGGGAAGAATTTTTTTTTCTTCCTCTGCAGTGCGGTCCAAGCTTCCGAATATGGGGTGTCTACGTGGTAGGCCACCATTGAAGGCTATTATTTGAAGGAAATCGGAGGGCCCTGTTGGAAGATATTCTCAATTAATTATTATCGTGATTTTATTCTTGATTTATTCTCTTTCTTGTGTAACCTTAGTTTAGAGAAAAAATAGATAAGAAAGCCCATGGAAAATATGAGTAGAAACGCATAATAGATAGAGTCTACAACGACCAAATTGATTTTCTTCATACACATGTATATATACTAGTACGAATGAAACGTCCAAGGGACGTTTGCCCAGTGGAGAGAAAATATATATGTTAATTTGATCCGATTTGGAATGCCTCAAATATGGGGCTCTATGTAGTTAGTACTGATCAAGACGAAGCGTAGGAAATTGATCACTTTAATTATTGCTAGCAGAGAGAGATCAGAGAGATAAAAATAAATAAAAAATCCTCCTATCAGTCGATATCTCCTTAATTCCCTCCTAACTCTCTCATTTTCCTTCCACTCATTTCTCTCTCTCTCTCTCTCTCCTCTTATTCTGTCTAACCATTAAGGACTGATTAAGGGTTGGTTTGAAGGGTGAGATAAGAATTTTTAGTTACAAATGAAAGTTTAAAAAATTATTTTTTAATATTATTATTGTTTTAATATTTAAAAAAGTTGAATTGGAATTTGAAAAAATTGAATTGTTTATTATATTTTATATGGAAATTTTTTAATATTATCTTTTGAATGTAACTATTAGGTCTGGGAAAAATATGGAAAAAGCCATAAAAAATATAATTGAGAAGAACAAATAAGTTATTAACTATGTAATATTTTTTTTACATCTAATTGCTGTGAGCAAATTATGTAATAAAAAAATATATATATAACTCAGAAGAAAGAAAGGAAAATAAGAAATCATACCAGACATGCAAACTGGGAGATGCACAGAATCAAGTTTTCAGAAATTGAAAAATGTTTTGATTTTGATAAATAGATAAATCCGTGCTTTCAAGAAGACCAAAATAAATATATAAAACGGCTAGATTAGCATTGCAAGGAAAAAGACTAAAAAATAACTTGGCGAACAAATGAAGAAGAGCACAAAATAGGAAAATTGGAAACAAAGGGAAGGATAAAAATGTAAAAACAGTAATAAAAGAAGATAATTGAGGGATAGAGGGATAAAGAACAAAAAAGTTGTCGGCAGGAAGAAGCAAAAAAGGTAGAAGGGAAAAAGAGAAAAATAAAAGCTGCAGTTCTTCTCACACTGCTACAGTAAAAAGATCAAATTATTCTCAAGTAAACGAACACAAAATAAAAGGACAAGAAAGACAAAATACCAAACTAACAGAAAAATTGCACGGAAGACGACAAACTAATGTTCATACACTATCCGCACTTATTATATATATATACTTGACTAAAAAATAGATTGTAATAGATTGAAATGTAATAGATTGTAATATTTGAAAATTTTATATATATGATAATAAAGTAGATTTTACATGACTATCTGTCAATCCACAATGAGCCAAAAAATGAGAGTTTAAATCTATACAAATTCTTGAATTTAACTACAAATGGACAAAAAAGATTAAGAAAAGTGTTTCTACAAAGTAGAGACCAAATAAGTACAAAATAAATAAATTTTAAAAATGTAAAAAGACAACAAACTTTGATGGTTTGGATATAAAGATAATTTTAATTCATTTGAAATAATCTCATTAAATTATTATAAGTTTTTTAAATTTTCATATAAAATATAATAAACATTTCAATTTTTTTAAATTTTTAAATAATAATAATAATAAATAACGTTCTAACAATATTTTATTTAATTTTTAATTTTTAATTTTTATTTCAACTAATCTTATCTAAATTTAATATCCAACCTAGAAAAAAAAAAACCTCAACTCAACTAATCCGCAAAAGAGCAAAAATATAAGAAAACCAGATTTTATGAGAACAACAGAAAAAAAAAGAAAAAAAAAAAGAGAGTAATTGATGAGCAATTGTGCACTACACGGGTGCCCAATTACAAATATATAAAAATAAAAAATTGATAGCAAATGAGAAATGAGAAAGTGAAGAAATTTTTTTAAACAAAGTTAAAATAAGTCATGGATTTACATAACTTGAGATAAACCTAATATAAACTTAACAGAAATGATAGATCCATATAAGTCTGTTTTTTATTTAGTTATATAATGAAATAGTTTAATAAGATAATTTTAATAAAAGCTTAAATTAATAATAAAAATATTAATACTGAAATTTTATTTTGAATTATAAAATGGTGAAAGAAGGCTGCATGCGAAAAAATGATGTTTATTACAATTTGAAAATTAAAATTAACGTTAATGATAATTTTCTTAGGTTACAATAGAAAAAAAGATGGGGCGAATTCATTTAGTTATGGGAGAAAACATTTTTAAATTACGGATTATACTGAATGATTATTGAAAAAAAAATTGTTTAAATTTTATCTTCTTTATGAGAAGATAATTTGTTAGTAATTATTAAAGATTTATTCATAAGTGTGTAAAAAAAAAAATCCAACATTATATAAATTATCAGAAAATGAAAAAATGAAAATTGTTATAATATATATTAATATATTCTAGACCATATTATTTTGCACTACAAATAATGTTAAATCATTGCGTTACTCCAAATGTAGTTTAGCTTTTAGTTTAAAAATGTAAACCAAATCATCTTAATTTATTTTAAAAGTTTTCATAACATTTTTTAATATTATTAAAACAGAAGCACTATAAAAAATAATAACAATAAAAAACATTAATTTATTTAATATTTCCACATTTGGCTAAATAAAATAGTAATAATGACATATTATATTTTTAAATTATTAAGAAGTTATAATTTATTTCCTTATGAAAATTTGTAATTATACTAAGTAATCTACTATTATTACTCTTAATACTCATAGTTGGATGCGTATGTTATATATTTGTTATTTTCAAAATAAATATATAATGTGCTAATTTTAAAAATCAAAACTACAGTGGTAAATATTAAATAATTTAATCATATATTTTATAAAGTTTCATTCTTTACATTTAAAAAAAATTAAACAAACTATAGTACATTAGAAACTGTAAATCTATCTCAAATAGTGTAATTAATTTCAGGATAATTAATAAATTATTTAATTTATCCGAAAATGGAAAAAAAATATTTAAGTTTATTTCTTAATAAATTATTAAACAAAAATCATTAATAAAATGAAAAAAATTAGATTTATACTAAAATGTAACAATTCAATTTGATATTTACATAATTTAAAATTAAAGAAAATAAAATGTTGCACAACATTAAAGTTTAATTTTCAAGATTTTAGTTTTTTATTAAAATTTTATGAAGACTTGGTATCAATTTGGAAAAAAAAAATATTATAATCCAATTGTAAAGTTCAAATCAATTTGTAACAGTACTCATTTTTCACATCTAAAGCTTAAGAGATAGGTTTCAATACGTAAAAAAAAATTTACTTTTTTGACATTTTTTTCAATTTTTTATACGCTTAAACATTAAAAAAAATTTACAATATTATTAAAAATACTTTTTTATAATAATGAGATGAAATGAGATGGATTAATAGTGATTTTATAAAGTCAGGGGCAAAATAGGAAAAAATTTATTGAACAGTGTTATACCCACAGCCGGTGGCTTTGAGTCGCTGGCGGTGGCTACCGACGACAGGAGAGAGGCTGAGATTGGAAAGGAAGGGGCGCCAGACGGAGGCGAAGAGAATGGGCCGGATGGTGTTGGCCACGCCGGCGTGTGGCGACGCACTGCAGGTGACGAAGAAAACGACGGCCGCGGCTTGGATTCCATCGTGGCGGTTAACGGAGGCACGATAGGGTCTCAGATTCGAAGGAGAGGAACGCCGGCCGGAGACGAAGAGAATGGACGGGGCTGTGTCGGCCACGACAACGTTGGGAGGCGTACTGCTGCAGATCGAGAAACGGACAGGGGAGGGGGAGGAGGGGCTCGTGCGCGGGAGAAAGCAGGGGCAAAACGGGAAAAACGTTAGGGGCAGAACCGAAATATTGGAATACAAGCAGGTGCAAAATGGAAAAAAAATATATTAGACGAAAACACTATTCCTAAGCTATTCGCACTTTATATATAAGTAGATATATGTACTCTAGATTGCCTAGTAACATAAAAATTAAAAAGCATCACAAACGTCTCATTTTCTTTTTATTGTAATGTTTGGATTATTATATGATCATGTTTAGATCTATGATAGATGGACTAGTAACGACTCTCTTATCTTAATGACATCAGATGAATATAAAGTATAAGGAAATAGAGTTGCTTTGAGATTTCATATGAAATGAGGCATGAATATAGTCACTCCCAAATGGCTTTTCTCTCTTATTATTGCTTGACACCTCAGTGGCAGAGCGGTAGACTATTTAGTTAACTAGTTATTGTAATAATCCAGATCAATAATTCTAAAGTTGAAATATTGATAATTTTTATTGAATCTAAATTATATTTAAGAGGCAATATTAGATAAGGCCACGAGTGATAAATTATTGAGGTTGATTAGGAGTTTTAATTAGACTCAATAACTAGATTAAATCTCATTTATTATTCATTGAACCAGTTAGACTCTTTTAGAATTTAAAGATCAGCCATTATAAATTTATTTCAATTTAAAATCGTCACTGATTGAAATCCCTTATACAGTCTTAGTCACTATTAATCTTACATTGAATAAACTACTAGATCATTTTTTTAAATTCAAACTCTCTTCTTGAATTATCATGACCGAGTCCAACTTGAACTCAAACTCGTCGGCACCCTATTCCAACAAGGATACAACTCTACAAGTCATTTTTACGTTAAAACATTTTAACCGATTGTCTTCTTAAACTCTAAGCCATGCACGTTTCCACCTTCCATTAGGAGTCACGACTCAATATAACTCTCTTACAATTCTACAAATCATCTGCAAATTAAAGCTCTTAAACCGATTCCTTATATATACGCTCAGCCCCATGCACTTTACATGTATCTCATTTCTCTTCAAGCTTCAGTGTAGTTTATGCTTATCCAAAATCATGCAGAGTACCTATAGTTCACTAGCATCCCTCATGTTTTCTCTCTCCTTTTAGTTCATGTGATCGATTTCATGCCGGAAATATTGAATTAACGCTGCAAGGTAAGTAGAATGATCATACCCTTACAATTATGTACAGTAAAATGCATGCCTTTTATAAAGACATTATGCATGTATACCCTCCATTAGAAACCCTTTTTTATGTACCCCAAGTCATAAATACCATGATTTTATACGTAAGTTTTGTGTTAGTTGCAAGACATGCATTAAATATTTTATGAAAATTCATGATTTATGTGAAGATTTATGTATTAAATTATTTATGAAAATTCATAGTTTGATTAAATGAGTTTACATCCAAAGATTGATGAAAAATCATGATTTTATGTGAGAAAATATGTATAATGACATTTTATAAAAGAATGTGATTTCATTTAAACTTTATGATATGACAAGTATGCAAGTATGATTATGATAAAATATGAATAAGAAGAAAGACGGTACCATATGTTATGGGCATATTGTATTGCCAAGTTGTACATGCTGGTAATGCATCCAGAGTGTCTTCCTTATATATGGATTCCACAACCCGCGACGACGGATGGAATTAAAGTCTACTTAGATTTGTTAACCTTAATTTATGGGGGTCAACAGTGGGTACCAACCTATGACAAGTGAAAGATAAGTTCATATTCATGTTATTTATGTATGTATTTATAAGTATGCATATTTTTCAAGAAACCTTATTTTTATTATGTTTACTTTATGAAGTGTTGCTTATTGAGTATTTGATTCATTTTTTTGTATGTTTTTATTTTTTTAACCACCCAAAGTGATGATATTTATGAGAATAGGACTGCAGGACAGGACTTGGCCAGAGAGGTGAGGCAAAGGCTTAGATAGTTTATGTCATGCTCAATTTTATGATTTAAAATTTAATAAATTATTTTGATAAGCACATGAGACTTTATTGAATTTAAATAAGTGTTTCTGTAGACTCTATTTTAGATTTTAAGTATTTAATAAAGATGGTATTACAAGGAATCTTTGTACCGGCGCTTCATTAGAGGAATTTTTTTTTTTTTTTTTTTTTTAAGTTCAAGTTTAGTAGCACACCGATTCTCCATAAATCTTAAAAATGACTTTATTAGGGAGCGGGGTGTTACATTATAGGTTCAAATTCTGTATACAGAGGTTTGGGCTTGTTTGGATACTTGGAACATCTCATAATTACGTGAATAGTGGTGAAATAGTTTGAGTGAAAATTGTTAGATTTTAAAAAATGAGAGAGAGAAATTGAATAGAAATAGTATATAAAATTAAAAAATTATTAAAATATAATTGTTTAACGTAATTTTTGTTTCGGAGTTTGTAAAAGTTGTATTGATACTTGTGTTGTGTTTTGTAGTTTATAAAAGTTGTATAGGTTTTCATCTCATCTCATGTAACAGTCCAACATGTGAAAGGATATGTAATAGGCTCGTGGGCTTTACAGTTGTGTTGCTATGTTATTTTCTTAGCTTGCTTTTAATCTGTTGGACTTGAATGTAGTAACGGGCTGAGCCCATAGAGTAGGCATTCGTCCTTGGTCTGTTTTGGTTCTATTATAGTTTGCTTGGTAATCGGCCTAAGCCCAAGTTAGGGATAAGCCATCTTTCTTCTAACTATATGTACGAGTCTTAGTACTCTGGGAAAAGGATTCAGAATCATTAATGAAATGTTTTGCATTCTCTTTTCTCTCTTTCTCTTGGAGGCTAAGGTCAACATCGAATTTGACCATTATCTTTACATTTTCTTTCTTATTTTCTAGTTATTCAAACATTACTCATCGGGTCTTTTACAAGTGGTATCCAGAGCCAGTCTTTCCTTGGCATCGGTATCATGGAAACATAAAAAATTATTTCATCATTACTCAACATCAGAGAGCAACTCGAACAATCACAGAAACGTTTAGACGTTATTTTACAGAAATTTAAAGATGTCAAGAACAATCTGGAAAATTTTCTGAACAACTTCAATGAAGAGTTTACCTATCTACAGCACCAGCTTTGCTTGTTGCATGAGGAAGAAGAACACGCAATAATGGCGGTAGAAAAAGAGGAAGGGAGTCCTGACGAAATTCCTTAGTTCTCTAATCTCCCTCTCCGACTCTCACTTCCTTCCCTTCCTCTCAGGAACTATTTTATTTTCTCTTCCTTTATGTCGGTCACTCCTAGTACTAACGATTCACTGACCATAAAAGAGAAACACCTAGCCATCTGATTGGAGTTTGATCCCGGTGGAATCGATTTTCAGTTTTTCGATTCCCCACCCTCACTTCAAAATAATAGCCATACCATATTCCAACCTGTAGATCCCTCTCATTCCCGATTCTCTGTGTCTCTAGAATTTCCTCTCTCGATCCGAGCCTATGGATCAACCAAGCCCTTCCATGGAGTAATTCCCCTTCTTCGGGATGGATACACACAGAACCAAAATGCTCAAGTTAGGGTTCTTGCAGCTACTAATCGTCCATCTGAACTTGATGAGGCTATACCCCGACGTCTAACTCAAGCATTTGAAAGGGGGATCAATGATCGCAGGGAGAGGGCTGAAAATCTGGGAGATGAAATCATAATGAATCTGTTGTCCAAGCATCTTGAAGCTGGTGAATCGAAGGAAAAAAATGGCTTCATTCTTGATGGCTTCCCTCGAACCATAACATAGGCGGAAATTCTCTACTGTGGGGACGTGCCGAAGAAACTCGAAAGGAGCACGAGACATGCCGAGAAAGCAGCTACAAATTTCGTGCATACGGAACTTGTAGTCGATGTGGATAATGATGATTTTAATGAGCTAGTTGAGGCCTGGAGCGTTAAGGTGGTTCAACCTTTGAAGGTTGGTGTCTTAGATAATACTGAAGTCTTGCGTTCTGAGACTAAGACCGTAAGGGGTGGGGTTGAGTTTGCTACGAATGGGAGGGGAAACAAATTTTCTGCTCCCTTTATGCTTGATGAAGTGCCGCTGAGGGATATTGCAATTTGTATGGTCATTCCCATTGATGAGAAAAGCAGATTGGGACGACGAGTGTCTAGGTATTTATGTAAGCATGTTTGCAATGACTTCCCAGTTATTCAGCACGTAGAAGATCTACAAGCCCTCCATTCTGATCGTCCTTATGTGTTTGGTTATGAACCGCATTCAGTTTTGCTCAATGGTGTGTTTGGCTCTGTAACTGGCGCTTCTGCATCAGTGGAGAATGCTAGTTTATTGGCATCGATGAGAGATGGAAGTCGAAGAGTCATTCAAATATCAGTAGTTTTTAGGATTTCCTTCTCTGTATTTGGAAAACTTGGAGCATTTTGTGGTTCTATACCCATACCATTCATAGCAGCTTTGTACTTTGTGTTCTTCAGCTACATTGCTTTTGCAGGAGCAAATGTAAGTGTATTAAACATCTATGAGAAGACTCCAGTAGATGAGGCCGCAATTAGCGGTAAAATGAACACCATGGATGCTATTAATGAAGCAGTGGCACAAGTTGAAACGACTGGTAAACACATTTCTCATGTCACCATTTTCAGTTTTTGTCGAAATTCATGTGCACAACATACTATGGAAAGTAATTTCGAGATATATGAAGTCTTGTATCCTTCGTTTGTAAGCTCTGGTGGAGGGGAATGGAGAACTTGCATGGAGTTGAAAGTTTCAGTAGATACAAAACTTGCCCCTCAACTGCTTGTTGTTTTGTCCCTTAAAGTTATTTTTTGGCTTTTTGACAGAGTAAGAGAAATGAATCTTGTGGAACAACAATGGGCTGTATTGGTCCCAAGTCTGTCGTTGAAATTTGGAATGGGTTGACAATTCTCGACTTAATTGTTATCCAGAAAGTTGAGTCACAGGTGAACATAGGGAACACATCTTTGAAGTTTCTTGCTCGCTGTGAACTCCACGAAGCACTTAGATCATTTTTTCTCAAAAAGAGTAATTACTTTTATTTGGAAGCGGAGAAGATTGAAAATGATGTAGATATTACAACGCCCCAAAAGATGAGTTGCATCCACTTGTTAAAACTGAGATTGTATCCATTGTTTGTCCAAGTGGCGATGATGTTAAATTTGAGATGGAATGCTGGCCGAAGGCAAGATGCTCGTCCAAGAAGATCAAGAAAACTTACCCGCACCTTGTGGGCAAGGTACTCTGATGGGGGTGGATTTGTAACAGTCCAACATATGAAAGGATATGTAATAGGCTCGTGGGCTTTACAGTTGTGTTGTTATGTTATTTTCTTAGCCTGCTTTTAATCTATTGGACTTGAATGTAGTAACGGGCTGAGCCCATAGAGTAGGCATTCGTCCTTGGTCTATTTTGGTTCTATTATAGTTTGCTTGGTAATCGGCCCAAGCCCAAGTTAGGGATAAGCCATCTTTCTTCTAACTATATGTACGAGTCTTAGTACTCCGGGAAAAGGATTTAGAATCATTAATGAAATGTTTTGCATTTTCTTTTCTCTCTTTCTCTTGGAGGCTTAGGTCAACATCGAATTTGACCATTATCTTTACATTTTCTCTCTTATTTTCTAGTTATTCAAACATAACTCATCGGGTATGTTACATCTCATGTTATCTCATTTCATCTCATCATATAATTATTTATTACATTTTGTATGAAAACTTGAAAAATTATAATAATGAGATGAGATGAGATGAAACTATTTCTGTATTCAAACATGACCTAAAAATTATTTCTTGAATTGTTAAGACTTTTCGAAGTCTATATGACGTGTATCGTGAAAATATGCTGAATAAAACTTTGTATTGTGAAAATTGATGTATTAAATGAGTTATCAGGTCAACCTACGGGTTATTTGGGTAATCGGATTTGTGTCAAATTGACTCAAGTCACGTTATGCTTGGTCACATTTTATTTTGGAAAATGGCTTAAATTGGTATTAGTATGGATATAACAAAATAATTCTATTATATGTATTGTACTATATGGGTCTATAAGTATCTTGTCTTAGAGTACTAGTAGTGGTTCAACAAAATTAAATTTTGGCTAAGGAATAGTTAAGGTGCAAAATAAAGTATAATAATGGACTCAACAAATAAACAATGATTTTAGCCATAGATTATATCACTGGCCAAATTTGTTGAGTACAAAGGGTTGGCCAAATATTATTTTTGAACTAAAAAATTATGTTCCCACTGCTGCTTCTCTCCCGTGCATGAAAGAAAAAGTGAAATAAAAAACCGCTACTTGCTTCTCGCCTCACTTGGCCACAGTGAAATAAAAAGTGAAATAATACATGTCAACCTTTGGCACTAACGTTCCCATCAATATGCCAATATCCAAACTTTCGACTAAAATGTGAAATAAAAAGTGTAATAATATGAATTAGAATAACGAATATTAATGTGTAGTTTTTTAATAACGAATAAATACTCAAATTATAATTAGAATTAAAATAAATGAAAAGTTCAAAATTAATATTTAATAGAATAGTGAAAGATTTGTTGAGTCTGTTATTTGATATTGTTGAAAGTATCTAGCTAAACTTGTAAAAGTAAATTTCTTAGTCAAATTTCGGCCAAAATTTTTTGAGCCCACTACTAGTGCTCTTATTATATAGAAATTATATATCTTGAATCTTTAGCATTCTCTTAGTTATTACACACACATATATTAAGATTAATCAAATATTTGCCCATAAAATATTGTCAACTCAAAATTATTTATTGTCTTTTAAGAAGGGTAGGGTCTACATAAAATTTTTATGAAATGAAGTTTACAAGTTGACGTAGTTGGACATAATACATTAAATCTACTTTATAATAAAAAGATACTTACAATCTAACATATCGTATTACATTTTAGAAAATGCTAGTATATCGCTTGAGTTTGTCCCCTCATTTTGACCGCTCACGTATTTAATTTTTTAAAATTTTTTTATTTAAAGATTAAGGAAGTAACTTTTAGTGTATTGATGTATTTTTTTAATATTTTTAAAAAATATTTAATTATGTTAAAAAAACATGAAAATAAAAAATAAAAAAATAAAAAAATAAAAAATATAAATTTATGCTAGGCGGCCCACTCAGCAGTCAGTGCTGGGTAGCCTAGCATGACTCCTATATTTTTGTCTATTTGAGAAAGAATATGGTATAAGTGAACTAGGCATTGGCAATTGGGTGCTAGTACACAATCTCATGAGTTTGTCCCTTCTTATCATTAGAGAAAATTGTATTTTTATTTTAAACATATTTTAAAAATAAAAAATACACCACTTTACTAATAGTTAATTATTTAACTATTAAAAAATAAAAAATAAAATAAAAATAAAATATCCATGATTTTAAGGTGGCAATTACATCTTTTGATCGTAGTCTAAAATGCTTCCAAATGAAATGGCATGGGAAGTGAGAAAAGGTACGACATAATTGGATAATAAACTCTCAATTAATTTCAATTTTAATAGAAATTAAAATTAAGGTGGTTGGGCCGTTGGGGCCAATACCATGAAAGCACAAAGCAGAACTGCTACGTACAGTCGCGGTTTGTAATCGGCGTGCAAACGGCTTTCAAAACAAATATAAAAGAATGCCACCGTCTGCGCTGGGTCCCACTCTCTTTCTTTTCTTCTGCACTCTCTCTCTCTCCCTCCCGAATTTCTTCTCTCGCAGCATTCTCTTTCAAAATACTCCAGCCCCTCTCACACCTTTAATGGACAGAGAAAGAAGACGACACTATGGATAAAATCCATCTCTCTCACATCTTCATTTTACGCCAAAATCAATTGTGAATTTTTTATAATGTTTATGCCAATTCGTTCTTTACATTTTGTTTTCTATCCTGAGGATGGGGATGGGGATGGCACTACTACAATTCAATCACAAACCCATAGTTTCCTTTGAAGATTGGACAAAAAAAACACGACATTCATGGAACAAATCGAACACAAACACCGTATAGAACCGGCTTCACAAAATATTGAAATTAAAGTTGCCTTGAAAGTTGGAAATGAAGGAATTAAAAACCAACTACTCGGCAGTTCTGGAAACAAAATTGTCGCACAAATAAAGCGAATAGAGAGAGCAGTTGTAGCAACAAATTGTAAACAGCCACCCAAATGTCTAAATTTCGAAAGAAAAAAAAAAGTACCTTCGTTTTGTGCCAAGGATTGAGCGTTCGTTCCAAACTCAGTAGTGAAGGAATTCAAGACCAAGATGCCAAGAACAAGAAGATATACAACCTTATTTGAGATCAAAAACCCCATTTTCCTCCCAACAAACTCAAAGTACTGCTACTGCTAAGGTCCAATACATAACAGACAACACGAAAGACAAGAATAGCAAGCACAATAAGTTAATAACAAAGGCCAGAGACAGAGAGGGAGAGTTGTCGACGTCGACCAGGGGCTTGAAGATAAAGTGAAACCAGAGATCCTTCAACGAGGAGGAAAGGAGAGAAGAATTAAAACAAACACACAAAAAATCACAAATGCGGATTTAAAAAATAATTTTATTGACTGACAAAAAAGTCAAGCCACTGATTACATCGTCGGCCACGTAGATATGTTGCGCGACGACTGCACATGGCGATTGCATCTAGAATTTTTCAAGCACAAAGCTTCAGCTACGGCCATGCCTAATTATGTATCATATTTCTAGGACCTTCGAAAAACACATTACGGCGCCCAAAACGGAAGGAAGAATTTTGACTTGTTCAGCTTTTGGAACTCTCTAGACATTTCACGTTACCTCCCTCGTCTCTGCCACCATTAAAGCTTAAAACCCAGCCTCTCTCGACGTGAGTCATCTTGAAAGCATTAATCAAGCGTTGCTCTCGCACATTGATCCTTATCTGATTCATTGCAAAGGCGGTTCATAACCTTAGCCATGGCTGACGACTTCGAGTTCCCAACGTCCAGCGACGTGAATATGGACAAGGACATGGGCATTCCCGAGGATGATCCAGTTAATCCGATTCTCAAGGAGGGTGAAGAGAAGGAAATTGGGAAGAACGGGCTGAAGAAGAAGCTGGTCAAGGAAGGCGAAGGCTGGGAGACTCCGAGTCCAGGAGATGAAGTTGAAGGTTCGTATGCTGTTTGATCGATTGCATATATGTTTGTTTGAGTTTCTTTGGTTGTGGAAGGTGATTTTGTGGATGGGTTGGCATTGCATTTGCAGTTCATTACACTGGGACGCTTCTTGATGGAACGCAGTTCGACTCTAGCCGTGACAGGGGCACATCGTTCAAGTTCAAGCTTGGCCAAGGTAATTAATTTCCTTCTTAATTATACATGGATTTTTGGCTCGTGTGTTCTGCATTTGTACTTGTGTAGCCTAGCCTGTTTGTCGGGCTTCGGTTTCGAAGTAATTTATGAAGAAACTTTCTTGTGTTTAGTTTCATGGTTCATTTAACTGGAAGCGTAGGGAATTAAACTATCGAAAAATTTGAACTTTTTTATGAATTGGTTGTTGGAGCTGTTATTTGTTTCATGGACAATGAGTTCTACTGGAGGGTTTTAAGATTTAATTATTACAGATGGAAGTTTCATAATCTTTGCTTACAGTTTGAAGTGAAAAATGTAAATGATTTCATTAGAATTTTTATTGATGTACCTTTCTGGGTGAATTGTATCCATTAAAGCTAAAGTATCTTCTAAATTTGAAGGAAGCCTTCAAGGCATTCACTTTGAAGCGTAAAACTGGGTTAAGTTTAAGGTTTTAACTAGTTGATGTCATCCGAATACGAGCAGAGAGGTCAAAATGGATGTTTCCAAACTTCTTACATAAAGAAGTTTGGCAATGTTGATTATCCAGATATATTTAGGATTGCAAAATCTTGATTTTGCTGGTTAGAAGCATCAGGTGATTTCTTCTTTGTAACTTTACCGGAAATTTTTGTTTTCAATACAAGCACCCATTCTTTTGGATTAAAGGCGCTTCAAAACATGTAGTGATTCTGTTAGTCAAGTACATAGGCTGGTTACACTTAAGTATTCTCTTGTAATTTTGAAGTTACAACATAACATTCAATAAGATTTGTTGAGCTTGGCCTTTGGTAGATAGAAGAAAGGCTGATCATTTCTCCGTTCCATTCTCTAGGTGGAGATTCAATAAGATTTGCATCTTGAGGAATATTGGATTAAGAAAAAAGTGGTGTATTTTCATCAGTAATGTATTTTAGAATAATTGAGGACTATTTTTCATGATACAAGATCAAAGAGATTTTATGTTGTACTTCCCCCATTGTATATTATATAGATGGGAAGAATTTTAGGTTTGGAAGATTTTATTACCCAGTTATTCCACTCAAAAGTCACCTCTGTAGCTCCTTTAGTGTTTCTTTGGTCTTGGCCGTTCTTTCCTGTGTCTGTGCTATGTGGTTTGCTTTCAAGGTCAAGCTCATAATTATGTTTCTTGATTTCAGGACAAGTGATTAAGGGATGGGATGAAGGCATAAAAAGCATGAAGAAGGGCGAGAAAGCCATTTTCACCATTCCTCCTGAGTTGGCTTATGGTGAGTCGGGATCTCCCCCGGCTATTCCACCCAATGCCATCCTTCAGTTTGATGTGGAGTTGCTGTCTTGGACTAGCATTAAGGACATATGCAAAGATGGGGGAATTTTCAAGAAAATACTTACGGAAGGAGAGAAATGGGAGAATCCGAAAGACTTGGATGAGGCCTTTGGTATATCTTCAATCCTGTACTTCTCAAGTCACTGATATAACTTTAATGGACATGTTTTATTGTTCTCTGACCATTTTTTGTTCTCTGCATTGCAGTTAAATATGAAGCTCGCCTTGAAGATGGAACTCTCATTTCAAAATCTGACGGGGTGGAGTTCAATGTTGGAAATGGTTTGCCTCCATAACTATATGTAGACAAGTGCATTTTACATTGTCTTAAGTAATTATTACACCACGTAAATTAGCTACTTCAGTAGCTGCAATGTGTTGTCTTTTTGTTTGCAGGCTATTTCTGTCCTGCTCTGTCAAAATCTGTGAAAACAATGAAGAAGGGGGAAAAAGTCCTCTTGATAGTGAAGCCACAATGTGAGTTCAGATCTCGTTTGCAAATTTAACTTCTATATTCTATTTTGATAACCATATCGGCAATTATTCATCATATTTGTTCTTACCTTTTGCAGATGCTTTTGGGGAGTCAGGTCGACCGGCATCTGGTGACGAAGGTGCTGTGCCTCCAAATGCTACCCTCCATATAACTATTGAGTTGGTCTCTTGGAAGGCTGTTTCTGATATAACCAAAGACAAGAAGGTTCTGAAAAAGATCTTGAAGGAGGGAGAGGGATATGAACGACCAAATGATGGAGCAGTTGTCCAAGGTATTATGGCTGGAAGCAATAAGTAGATCTGTGGCATTTAAGTTCCTCAATTTCTTTGTGCAACTGTGCCATGTAAATCTTGTTGTTATCCTTGCCAACTTTTCAGTGAAACTAATTGGCAAGCTGGATGATGGGACTATCTTCACAAAGAAGGGTCATGAGGAGGAGCCATTTGAATTCAAAGTAGATGAAGGTACAACAGCTTTTTTGTAATTTGTAACTCAAATTTCTTTGCTTCTGTGATTAGCTTCCTAGATTAAAGTCTACTCTATTTTTTTTTTGCACATAATTTTCAAAAGGTATTTAGAGATGATACCTGGATTATGATTTGTGTGCAGAGCAAGTTGTTGACGGACTTGATAGAGCTGTGAAAAAAATGAAGAAAGGGGAAGTTGCTCTTGTGACTATTCAACCAGAGTATGCTTTTGGGCCATCCGAAACACAGCAAGAATTGGCAATCATTCCTGCAAATGCGACTGTGGATTATGAAGTTGAGCTGCTCTCCTTTGTGAAGGTGGGTGTGAGGTGTTGCTTTCTATGTGATACACTTCTCTTTGGATGAAGGTTATCGTCATCCAAATACTTTGGGGATACGATATGGAGTAATAAATAAATGGAATGCAGGATAAGGAATCTTGGGAGATGAATACGCAGGAGAAGATTGAAGCAGCTGGTAAGAAGAAGGAAGAAGGGAACGCATTGTTCAAGGCTGCTAAATATGAAAGAGCATCAAAACGATATGAAAAGGTCTACATGAAAATTCATCTGTGATTACATCTAAGCTTAAGATGTAAAAGATATTAAGTGCTTGTGATATGGACGTGCGCATATAACCGTTCTCTGTGTTGTGCAGGCTGTAAGGTTCATTGACCATGACTCTTCTTTCAGTGATGAAGAGAAGAAGCAGGCTAAGGTGCTCAAAATTACCTGCAATCTTAATAATGCAGCTTGCAAGCTGAAACTTAAAGACTACAAGCAGGCTGAGAGGCTGTGCACAAAGGTCTGTCTTTTCTTTGTATGATGGTTCCTGTTATTCTTCTTGCAGCTGGTGTATGTTTGGAATTAATTATGTCCTGATATCTGCAAGATTTGTCTTTATGTAGGTGTTAGAACTTGACAGTAGGAATGTGAAAGCTCTATACAGGAGGGCACAAGCATGTATACAACTTGTTGATTTGGATCTGGCAGAACTGGATATCAAAAAGGCTCTTGAGATAGACCCAGACAACAGGTGAGTTCACTAATTTCATGGATAATGTACTGTGCTTTTCTGATATATATATATATATATAAAAGATAGGGCTACATAAGAAGTTGTTTGAACAAAATTTTCTTCTGATCAATGCACTGGATGTTGTGTTTTGTGGATCTATATTGGCACTATGTGAAATCACAATTTGTTCCAAAAGTTTAAGCTGATGGAAAGAGGTAGATTTTGATATTTGTATTTTGTTCTTAACACTCCCCTCATATGTGGGCTAGACTTTCCTCAATGAGTGGATTCAACACATGATATATTTAATTAACAGTTCTTCTACGTACAACCGGCTCGAGTAACCGCTGGGAAACCGGCTAATTTTATATTATTAAAAAAAAAAGAGACAAAAGCCACGGAGGGAAATATAAAACAAGAAAATCGAAAATCAAGAGAGTGTCGTCTTCGTCATCATGGGTCTGCACCAGTGGTCGTCGTTGTGGGTAGCCGATCGTGACTCGTGAGTAGCCGAATCTGCGCTGGTGGTCGTCGTCGTGGGTAGCCGAATCTACTGAAGGTCGTCGTGGGTAGCTTGTACCAGTGGTTGTTGTTTGCAACCCCCTCCCTCTCTCTGTCTCTCTCTAAAATACACTATCCTCTGCAAGTCGAACAATCGATTGTCACTGTTAACGGAACAAAAAAAAATTGTCGCTCTCCACTGCACAACACCTCAACAGAGTAAGGCTCAATTCCAAGCTTTCTTCCGTCAAACACTGTCTCCACAGTAAACCCACTCTCAAACTTCAGCATCGGATGACCAGAAATTGCTGCACACACAAATCCCATGGTCACCCACCATTTCACCACCATTTCAAATAACATATCCTGATCTCCATAAACCCCTTCATCAAAAACAAAAACCAGAACAAAAAGCAAAGAAAATGTTATACTTCCAGAGATCTATACCTGTTTTGGATGTTTAGGAAAAGAATATGAAGAGGGAGGAAAAAGCTGGTTAAGTTGGTTTTGAGGAAGAAAAAATTTATTTGCAGTCGATATATTATTTTTATAGTCCTCTCAAATTATAATGTTTTTTTCTATCTTTCAACTCGACTATATTCTTCCAGAGATCTATTCCAGACGCAGACGTAGATGATGCAGGGAAAAGAGATAGTTTTCTGAATAGCGAGGAGATAAGAAGACGAGAGGGAAACGCCTAAAACAACGACAGTTTAAGTTTTTAATTCAACTGAAAGTTTTAAATGCAACAGATAAGAACGTAAAGAAAAAGTCAACCGGCCACGTGGGACGCGGTGCCCCTGCGGTTTCCCTGGCCGGTTGTAAATAGATTTATTGTTTAATTAAATGGAATAAAGTGTAGAGTTAGAGTTTGTAATTAACCCAAAAAAAAATTACCGGTTGTTGTCAGGGATGTAAAACTTGAATACAAGATTTTGAAGGAGAAAGTCAGAGAATATAATAAGAAGGATGCCCAGTTTTATGGCACCATCTTTTCGAAGATGAACAAAGTAGAGCAAGCAAGATCGTCAGTAAGTTCACTAAACATCGTCTTTTATCTGATTGCAATATACCATGGTTTGATTTGTTTTTGTGGTGAATCATTAATTGATTGCTTTTTCTATCCTGTGTTTACACAGAAAGTAGAAGCAAAGCAGGAGCCAGTGTCTACTGTCGGTTGAGAACGGCCTCCTTCCTTCCTTCCCTCCCTCCCCACCTACCTCCCAGCCACTCATCTATTATCTGATCTATTTTAAAACCAACAAACAGTATGAGAATTGAGGTTATTTGTTGGAGTTTGGTGAAGAATTTTGGAATGTAAATCAGAGTACTGTGTAATCAAATAATAAATGTGCAAACTCTTCATATTGCTATAAGTAATAATTGCATGTTTAAAGAGGATGGTGCTGTAAACTGGGCATCCATTGAGTAGTAATTGAATGGGGGCCAAAAAAAAAAAAAACCAACTTTGACTTTCTTTCAATTTTGAACTTTCAACACAAACATGTTTTATTCAAAAACTATTCAAAAAAAGAAAATTATATATGAATCTCACCGCATTCATAAAGTTAAAAAAAAAAAAAAAAAAACTCCAGAACTTTTTATACGTTAAAGTGCACTTAACCCAATTATAAGGCCTTGTTTGCTTATGTAATTGATGTGATGTTTTGTTAAAAGTTAAATAAAATTTTATTTTAATATAATTTTTATTTTAAAATTTAAAAAAGTTGAATTATTTATTATATTTTATGTGAGAGTTTGTAAAAATTATAATAATTATATGAGATGAGATAGTTTGATTTTGTGTAATTAAACTAGTCTTAAGAGTACACCCTCACATACAAATACAAAACGCATCTAAAAATATTTTCTCAATTTTTTTTATATGCCAGCATCAAACTATTAAAACCACCATTCCTTTTGCTATATGAGCATCATCAGACTATCAAAGTTGTCATTTTATTTTAGACTACTATTAATTATCCTTTAAAATTCACCTATTATAATCACACGATTTCACCAATTTTGTGTCCATTTTGAGGGTCAAGTTTTAATCAGATGAGAAATTGCAATTTATATTTCAGAATAGTAGACGAAGTTACAACTGTAATGATAATCCCCCCCCCCCCCAAAAAAAATCATATTACAAAGAAAGAAATTATTAGGAATAGTAAAGTGGCTTAGAGAAAAGATTTTTTTATTTATTTTAACCATTTTAAATTTATCATTTAATGCGCAATATGAAACATTTCTAGGACGGCATCAAGTTTGAGATCAATTCGAGGAGCAAAAATTCTATAGACAACCGGCCTGCATACTCGTCGCAGCACTGTGTCCGACATGGCAAAAATATTACACAACGTTGTTTCGTTTCTTTGCAGCTTGAAGATAGAAGGGGGTTCCGGTTTCCATTCCCATTTTGCCCTCACATTTTTTCTTTCTATTTTCTCATTCTTCTTCTCCATCCCCACGATTACTTTTCGTCTTCTCGAAACCACAAACCTCTCTTCACCTTCTCCACATTCATTGCTTTGTCTCCATCAACCCATGAAAACACCTATGAACACTCACGACTGGTCTCTTCTCTTTGTCTTCTCCACGAAGCCATAGAGCCACACTCACGAATCTATGAAGCCATTAGTCTTCTCTTCGTTGTCACCCCCCTTCGTCTTCTCCACGAATCCCCTTCGTTCTTCTTCTCCACCCAGATCTGAAATCCACAAACCCAGATTTGAAATCCTCTTCCCATAAAGTCCCGGAACCCTAACCCTTTCTAAGTTCAAAACTTCAAACACACTCCATACCCTCACTGACACCAGCGACACAATCGTGGGAGTGAACAAAGGAGCTAACGCATTAGACAAGAATCCCAAGTAAGGTTCCATTTTCCAAGTTTTTTCTATCTGCAGTATTATATTGTAGATTTGTGTATTTTCTCCTTGGTTCTTTGCCATGAAATGATTCAAACCCTTGTTGATTCATTTAGTTGAAAGTTGAAATTAAATTTACTTGGATGAAAATACGTTGTAGTCAGGTATGATTGGATCATCTACCTTTTGTACATAGCTATAGGTGGAGCTTGGGTCAAAAGAACTTGTAATAAGTGGAGCTAAAACTCCTAGAAAGAGTGGTCATTTTTGCAATTTTTAACTCCAATTATATTATGCTAGGCAGCCTTTTTTATGCCGCCCACAGAGAGAGAGAGAGAGAGAGAGAGAGAGAGAGAGAGAGAGAGAGAGAGAGAGAGAGAGAGAGAGAGAGAGAGAGAGAGAGAGAGAGAGAGAGAGAGANAGCAACTGGACAATTCCTAATTCTTATTTTTCATCTAACTATATATATTCTTTGATGTTTGGGTGGGAAATAAAAGTTAGAGAAGTTATAGACTTATGGTTGAATGTTGCTATTTTCAATTATTTATTTACTCGTGAAAATGTATTTGTTTCTGCCTTTGCTGATTAGGTTTTATGCATGTGTAGATTATTTTTTACCAAAAAAAAAAAAATATAGTTATTGTAGCAATATTTGCTTAAGGAGTCTACTGCCAAGTTAAAATTTAACTACTTGTTTAAGCTTTTTGGATTACCATATATGACCCAATGTTTTCATTGGTGTAGCGATATATGTAGTTTAGGCTTTTTTCTATTTATTTTTTCTATTTTTTGGCAGCTGTGAAAATATGCAAATCATGGCTAACAATAATATTTTTTATTGGTGTTTTTTAAACTTAAGTCTTTTAACTCATGAAGAGAGATTGGTTAAATTGCTACCATTGAAAGTGTACCATGGACCATCACACATGTTTAGGATTAAATAGGACTTCATTTATCAACCCTCTCTCTCTCTCTCTCTCCAATTTGACCTGATTGTTATTTTGGTTCATCTTAGAATGTCGTCATCATCATCAACAACGTTTTCTTCATCCTTTGCTAAATGCACTTTGGGTCAACCATTCTGCTTCTATGAGGTTGAAGCCACACTGAAATTCTCAAATATTACAAAAAATCCAGGACAACCATTCTTAAGGTGTTCAAACTACAACACAGAGGTGACTACATCTTTTGTACATAAAATATATATTTCTATATATATATATATGTAAGATTAATATGATGTATGTCTAACATTTCTTATATATGTATGAAATGATCAAAGATTACCCTACTGCAAGTTTTTCAAGTTGGCATATAGTAATCAAGAGAATGAGCTCCAATTTCGAAAAAGAACCAATGAATTGTTAAGGAAGAAGAAATAACTCGAGAAGAGACTTGACGATGTCGAAAAGAGGGAGATTGAGCTCCGTAAGAGATCGAGAAGAGAGATATGCTACTATCCAATACAAATGAGGAGGTTCGGAAGAAGGAGTTGGTGCTTGTTGTACGTGAAGCTGAAATATTGCGTTCACGCACAATACTCAGGGTGTATTAGGCTTTTGCATTTGCAATTGCATGTTACCTGGGTTCTTTCCTTATGCAGCAATTGTGATGCCTTAACCCTCGCTAACCTCGCAAATATTTAAAGAGTAATTCAGATGAGAGATCCATGATGCATGCATTATCATTAGGAACTTAAAGACAACATACATCCGTTTACAACAAAAGTTGGGTACTCCTTTTGATTTGTAAAAACAAACTTAGCCTGCTACTCAGGAAGTATATCTTGACCACAAGACAATAAAAGTTTTACTTGCAAAGTATTACAAGATTTTCAAGTATTACAATAGAACAAAATGAGTCAAAATGTAAACACGAACCCAAAAAATAGCTCCAGACCCACATGGATTGTATGCCACTCTACCAGTAGTCTTATACAAAGTATTACAACATTTTCAGATGGAGTCATTTACTAGAACAATGATCCCACGCCAAACCAAACTTCACCTCCACATAAGTTTTGCCCCGCAACCTTGTACACAACAAAATAACATTGATAACACTCAAATCAAGGTACTATATAACACTAAGATGTTTGCATGCACTGTACAAAGTTTAACAAACTTTATTTTCCAAGGCATATAATATCTATCTCCTTCACATCATATTCTAATACTTTATAAAAAGAGGCACCCTATCAAGCGGAGATCTAGATATGCAAGGAATTGTGACATTAAATGTGTAGAAGTCCGCGGCATTTTCATTCTTAATTTTTTTTTCAACATGTTCTCAAACTGGTCAACAAATTCTTTCAAGTTAGTCTTAGCATGAATATTACCGTCAGAAAAGGCATTCATGCTCTCGCTCTGCTGCGCTGTACTCATTCTAACCCAAAAATACTCTTTCAAGAATGTTGGTACCCAATGCTCACGCTTAGCGTATAAACTTTGCAACCACGCATTCTCATACAAGTTGTAAGTGGTAATTAACTGGTCCTAGCATTTCTCAAACTTTTCAACACTTTAGGTGTCTTACACAAATTTCATCAGGTGATTTTTCATCCAACTTTTGTAGAATCTATAGGAGCCAAACTTTTCGGGGACTTTCTTCAATATATGCCACAGACAAAATCTATGTTGATTTTTTGGAAAAACAATAGCGATTGTATTTGTCATCGCTCTGTCCTGATAAATGATAATAGCTTTCGAAACTATATCATCCATACACTGTAACCAGGTCTGGAATAACCACACAAATGTTTCTGTATCCTTACTAGAAATCAAGTTTGCTCCTAATAGAATTGATTGTTCATGGTGGTTTATAGCAACAAATGGTGCCAAGGGCATCCCATATTTATTCGTCAGGTATGTAGTGTCGAATGTGACTATATTACAGAAATATTGGTAGACTGCTTTACGACTGGGATCTGCCTAGAATATATTCTTTAACCTCTTGTCATCATCTAAATCCATTAATGCAAAGAACCCAGGATTTTTGTACTGCATTCATAAAAAATACTCTCGAAGCGCTCCAGACCACATGTGCCAAGTTGTAGATGTCTTGCCTTGTCGACGTAATTACGACAATCATTTTCTAAAAATGGGAGGTTCTCGAATCCACCCACGCTAACAATAAGAGATCTGAAACTCTTATTCATTTAGATGCTTGCCAAATCATTTGTATCTAAGACCCCTTTTACGAGATCACTCACTTCTCTATTACACAGAAAGAAACGAGATTTTTTTAGACTGAGGCTATTGTTATGGATGTTATGAACTGTAATCAACTGAAAATTTCCCTTAGATTTTAACGCATTAATCTCTATCTCCGACTTTGGCTCCTTAATCATATCATCACCATCCATCTGCACATTCTGAGATGTCCCGGCATTGCCATCCTTAATTTTCCGTGGATTTGGTTTATCCTTATTACTTTTTTCAATTCTAGAGGATGTACATGGTGCATCAGTTTCCTCACCATCGGGTCTATTATCCTCTGAACCAACTGGTCTGCTTGTAGTGAAACTAGTATTGATGAGAGGAGTCAGAGGTTCCATGTCATGTTGAAGTGGGTAACTATCATTCTATAAAAAACACAAAAAAACCTGCAATTAAACTCCTGAAAAGAAGCAACTTATTAAAAATAAATATCATCACCTGTATGTTGATTGGATATTGGTTGCCAACTAGATATAGCAGAAAAGCTGGTGACCACGCAAGCACTGGTCCATAGTAACTAGGCATGTAATTTGGGATGTTTGGACAAGTTGAAGGTATGTCATAACATGTTATTGGATAAAATTATTGATGTATTTTGAAAATAAATATCAACTCAACAAATTCCTATGTTATTGATATATTAAATGATATAACATATCGCATATAGGGGATTTGAGCTAGATGGTGTTAGCGTAGATGGCTGTTCTTTTCCATTTTTATGCTGAGAGGGAGACAAATGCATTCTCAATATAAATATTGTATAACTCAAACTACGTTCAAATCTATGACATTAAAAACTAAGTAAGAAATATAAACAATTTAAAATCCAAGTAAGAAATCTTTGCATTATGTATGTTGATAAAGTTATCAAGAAATATGAATTTGACCCTCTGAATCAAGCAAGTATTTTTAGATCAATATATAAGAGCAAACTTGTAAAAGAAGAAACAAAGTTGGCCCCCAATGACATTCCTACAATTCACTATTTATGTTTCTCTTGGCAATAAGATGCATCTGAAGGTATGTTTCTTTTTTTTTTTGGTCAAAATATAGCCTTTCATATATATTCAACTACAATTTTACTGACATATTCAATCCAAATGGTCGTTTAATTAATTTCTATCTCCATCTTTAGGGCACCTCGTAGTATTCTTTGTCCAAATTTGTGGGGTAAAAACAAATTGGTTCGAAGGAATCTTGTATCATTGATGCATTGGATCCATACATATCTGCTATCTCTTACATTAATGCTAAGAAGTAACAATATGATAACTTGTTATTACCTCCAAGAATAATTTTCACTAAGATGATAGCCTGACCTAGATCCACCCACGAGCTCTGTGTCAAAGTACTCAACAACTTGTTCAATACCGATCCACACATTAAGAACAAGAAATTTGAAGAAATGTGTAAAGAATGTCACCAAGAATGTTCGGAGGATTGGGTTGAAGAACCAAATCACTCTGGACCTCTCATGGCGACCGCAGACCTTTCTCTCACCTACGACGCTACGACTCAGAGATCTGGACTATGTGACAACGACGACCCCAACAACCGGACGACGACCAAAGAATGAATGAATGACGGCGACTAAAGCTGGAATGCACGACGACGACAAAAGACGGAATGCATGGCTGGAACTCTTTGGTTTTGCTCTACGAAAGGGACAGAATAGCTCAATGGGTTTCAATTTCCCTCATTTCATCCAATTTTGTTTTTTGTTTTTTAAATAATATCGGTTGACGTTGCATACTAGCCGGTGCCGCGGTGAGGACGCAGGCCGATTGTTCCTAGAATTATTGTATATATATGTAGTGACTATAGCAAGGTAGTTCATGGGGAGGTCGTGCAATAATAGGGGCTGAATGTGTGGTAGTGGAGGGATTGTGACGTGGGGTTGGCTAAACTGTAGTGAGTGGCAAGTAGACGTGCATGGGGTTGCTTCTAGAAGAGATGGAGAACATGAGAAGTTTAAATACATTTTTGACTACATATAATAATAATAATAATAATAATAATAATAATAATAATAATAATAATAATAATAATAATAATAATAATCGGATTAAAAACCAACAACTTATTAAAAACATAAATTTTGACAATAGTAATATATTAACAAAAAAAATATTTTTGATATTATTTTAAAATAGTTAAATAAATAAACTTTATTATATGGTCTAGTTTGGATTCCACATGATGCAAACCTTAATAAATAGCCCTTGAACTAATTCAAAATGGCACATTAAACCTAATTTAAGCCCAATAAGATTATCTATCGAACTTTGCTACTCATCATCCTCATACACCACATACCACACTTTATTTATTTATTTTTTAAAATTATTTTTAGTTTTATTCTTCTTAAACTAATCGAATATTTGTACTCATCATCCATATACCACACATTTGGTAAGAAAAAAAATAAAAAAGGTATTGTGTGTGGTGTGTGGGGATGATGAATATAATTTTTCTTATCTATATTCTGACTTTAGAAATATTGAGCCAGATTGTTACAACAAATGACAGCTATTTTTTCAAGAAATTAATAATACCACAAACTATCGATGGATATTAAAGCCAGCAGCCAACAAGTGTTATTTATTTATTTATTTTATAAGCACCCAACAAGCATTAATTTAGCTATATAAACTGACTTGTGGATCAGAATGTGCTCAAAGCATTTAATTTGAAACAACTAGGCATGCCAAACTAAATCTTCATGTAGGCAGGCCACAAAAGTGCAACTAAAATAATAAAAAAAGATAAGTGATACATACACAAAGAGATTATACAAAAATAAATATACGAATTGACGTTGCTTCATGTGATCCGTTAGATAGACTTTAAAATAAAATTAACTTTATAATTTGATGTACCATATCAAATCACATCAGTTTGTGTGTTTACTTTTGTGTAATCTATTTGTAGCTAAAGTATTTCTCATAAAAAGAATAAGAAGATAAGACTCCGAATATCGACATACTCTCAAGCAGCACCAGCATCCTTCCATTTCTTTCTCTGGATCTTCTTCATATAGAACTCCAGTTCCTTTCCTTCCAAGATGTATCTTTGAAAACACAAAATGGTGAGAAATAGAATAAGATGACCCAGAAAACTGAATACGAAAAATAAATTGTAAACCTTGTACTTACCCATCAGCTCTGCCACATTGTCCTGGTCGAGAAGAGATGCAAGCCAACAATCTACCACTCCTAAACTGCTCTTCAATATGGAGATCAAGTTTATGACCTTGCTGGAGCTTCTCAAGCTTCCTAAGGACATGGTTACTCTTCTTTGCTTCTTCTGTAGCTGCTTCTACTTCCTGCTGAGTGATATGATGAAACTTGTTATTCCAAAGTGATAATGTACAAAGCACAAAAGAAAATGAACGGTTTTGATAGCAAACAAATGTACAGTTCATCAAAAAAATACTATTTAGACTTCTATTGCAGCTTGATAGAAGAAATTGAAGAAGGAACCACCGTTTACTTGTGAGAAAAAAAAAAAAAAACCATGAAATGGCATTAGTTCTATCCAGAACGAATACCCGGAGTTGTATTCCTACACGATAAGTAGATCAACTATTGGAAACAATGAAGACAATGGAAAAGAAGCAACCCCCATATCAATGGCATCTTTAAACAGAATACACATTATTAATATTAGAGTTCTGGCATTTTAATGCTCAAGCAATGATATTCCAGACCTGATACCCTAATGAATCAGTTTTGTAATACAGATCAAGTAAATGAGGCAAAATCATCCTACAAAATTTGTCAATTACATAATCCAAGAACTCTGCCCTAACCAAACTTCCTTCATTTAAGCCTTAAGGACTACAAATGATACATATAAGCGAGCATTTGCCTGTAGAGGCACAACATTCAGTTATATATGTAAAAGCAAATATAAATAATATTCCTTTCTGTCTGACGTAATTGGTAGGAAAATACTGGATTTCAATACTAAAATCACAAAAGTTATATTGATCCTAACTTAGAAGCAGAAGACACACCATACCTACCCTAGAATGGTCTAACTCACCCTCTTCCCGCAAACCAAAAGGGTACCTAGCAAGTTGCATTATCAAGCAGATACAGGAAATGAAGAAAATATTTTTTTTGATAAGTACAATGAGAATTCTATTGATACAGATGAAGTAGGCAAAACTCATGTACACAAGAAGTATACAAAAGAAAGGCTAAATACATTCTAGGAACTAGAAATTAAAAATAGAAAATCATGAACACTAGTTCTGTTAAGCACAATGGGTTAAAACCGAAATAATAAGGTGTGTGCAAAAAAGTTCCAAAGTTCCTCCATTGTGCGCTCCCTACCTTCAAAGCACTGATAATTCCTTTCCATCCAAATACATCACATAATGCACAAAGAAATCATCCTCCAAACAACAGCCACTTGGGGATAGCCTTGAATATCTTTCAAGCAAGCTAGTAATCCATCACCCTCAAAGGCATAACCCAAGCCACACCAATTCTTCTAAAGATCTCATCTCACAAGTCTCGTCACCTCACAATACAGTAATAAATGATCCTCTGATTCCCCATTCCTCTTGCATAAATAACACAAATCCATAACAATGAGACCTCGCTTCCTCAAATTGTTCGTGAGCAAAATATTCCTAAGAGAGGTAGTCCATATGCTATCATGCGACTTTGAAAGGCACACGAGACCTCTAAATACTCTTCCACAGAAAAGGAACATTACCTTGTGATGCCAACAGCTTGTAATAAGATCTCACTACAAACCGTTTGCTCCCGTTGGGCCTCCATCGCATCCTATCATGTACCGATAGGCCTCTCATAGAATATATAAGACTGAAAAATTCAGAAACAATATCCAGGAAATGAAGAAAATATATATTTTTTGATAAGTAAGGAAATGAAGAAAATATTATCACATGAATGCTAGAGATCATTACAAAGAACCAAGGAAGAAATCAAAATAGTTGATCCAATTCTCCACCTTTGAAACCAACATCACCTACCTGAATTTCGTAAATTGTCATCATTACCAGCAAGTGGTTACAACTTATACGTTGCTTTTTAGCATTGAGAGAAAACATAACCTTAGCCCATTAACATAGAACTTTTTGAAAGTGGAAGTGATAAGCCATGACGATCTGAGAGGGGTCATAAGCCGAATCCCAAATATTTGGGATGAGCTTGTACGTGAAACTTCGTTGCATGCAACGTAGGCAGTGGATGGGGCCATTCGAGCACATGAAGAACAACGTAGGAGGGACTGGGTCATGGCAGTCGAGAGTTTTACATGCGAATGGGTCCTAAGTAGTTGCGAGTTTTACGTCACCTTTATTTCATGCAGTTATGTTAGCTTTTACGTGTATTTGCATGTGCTATTTTACGTGTGTTTGCATCCAGTTGTTAGTTTCTAGTTTTCCTTTTGTTTCGATTTGCTTGTACGTGGCTTTGCTTATTTAAGTAGCCAACAGTTGTCAATGAAATATCAAGAAATCAATTGTTATCCAAACCGTGCGGCACTTTCTCACCTGAAGAGAAAACAAGTTACGTTATCGTCTGTAATAGTTGTTGGGACCTATCATTGGCCTCATAGCTAGGTTGTTATGGGAACCAATAAAGAACATATTGAGCATCTGGAGGCTGGGCTTGGTGAAGTGCAAGATGGGCTACATAGGATGGAGGTCGGCATGGCCGATAGGCTTCGTCATTTGAAAGAAACCCTCAATCGCCTCTCTAATGTATTGCTCGCAAACCAGGAGCCTCCAAACTACGGTAACCAATACTGTGAAGGCCACAATGGGGGACGACATGTTGTATCCTCCAAAACAGCAAAGTTTGAATTTCCTCGATTCTCAGAAAATGATCCAACGGAGTGGTTCAATCGTGTGAACCAATTTTTTGAGTTCGAGAATACTCCCGAAGCCTAAAAAGTCTCTTTGGCCTCTTATCACTTGGAAGGAGAGGCCAACCAATGAAGACAGTGGATTCGCAGGACGTTCCAAGAAGAAGGACGAGCTCTCTCGTGGGCAAATTTTGAAGACGAACTTTGGACTCATTTTGGGCCTTCGGAGTGCGAAGATTTTGATGAAGCCCTTTCAAGGATAAGGCATGATGGTTCTTTGCATGATTACCAGCGAGAATTCGAGCGCTTGGGCAATCAGGTACGAGGTTGGACGCAAAGGGCTCTTGTGGGAACATTCATGGGTGGCTTAAAAACAGAAATTTTGGATGGTATCCGAATGTTTAAGCCTCAAACCTTAAAGGAAGCCATCGGCTTAGCACGGATGAAGGATGATCAACTTACCAAACAACAGAAGTTTGTCAGACCTACACCACCGATGCGAGCTCCCCTAGCCCTTCCCCCTGCCAATCAAGCAGCTCCACCAACCCCTGCAAATCCTGTTTGGCGACTCACCTGGGAGGAAATGTAGCGGATGAGAGCTCACAACTTATGTTTTAATTGTAATGACTGTTTTACTGCAGTGCACAAATGTCAAGGGCCACGGATACTCATGCTAGAGGGTTACGATGGCAGTGACACTCTTTTATGTGACAAGGACATCGAAGAACAACCAGCCAAGGAGAATTATGAAGAGACTACCGAACCAGAAATTACACTACAAGCATTAACAGGATGGACCATGCAGATAGCTACTAGAATCGGTTCCCACGACATCATTATATTGATCGATAACGGTTCGACTCACAATTTCATTAGTGAGCGTATTGCCAACCTACTAAGGTTACCGGTGGTGCCAACGGAAACCTTCACAGTTTGGGTTGTCGATGGAGAAAATCTCAGATGCTAGGGGCGGTTTGAGGAGGTACAAGTGGATCTACAAGGCATTTTTTTCTCATTAACTCTTTACTCCTTACCTCTCATAGGGTTGGACGTAGTGTTGGGGATTCAATGGCTTGAGTTACTGGGCTCCGTGGTTTGCGACTGGAAACAGTTGACCACGAAATTTTTGTGGGAAAACCAGACCAGGATATTGCTTGGCATCGACGGGCAAGACATCCGAGCAGCATCACTCAAGGAGCTATCTAAGGAAATTCGCGCTAGCCAGGCCCTGTTTGCATTATACTTCCAGGTCGCCCAAATGGACCCATAAGGGAATATTCATCCAAGCATGCAAGAGATATTGCAGGAATTTTTTGATATGTTCATAGAGTCCTCGAGCTTGCCATCAACATGGGAGGTTGACCACGACATCACTCTTAAAGAAGGAACTGAGCCGATTAATGTTCGGCCTTACAGGTACACACATTATCAAAAGAATGAGATAGAGAAACAGGTCCAAGATATGCTAAGATTAGGGCTTGTTCGATCCAACACTAGCCCTTTCTCATCACCCGTTTTGCTAGTGAAGAAGAAAGACAGGAATTGGCATTTTTGCACAAATTATCGCGCGCTCAACGCCGCAACCATTAAAGACCAATTTTCGATCCCCACAGTCGATGATATGTTGGACGAGCTTTATGGTGTTTCGTACTTTACTAAGCTAGATCTGAGGGTAGGGTACCATCAGGTACGAGTAAATCCACGTGATGTCTATAAAACTGCTTTCCGAACACATAATGGATATTATGAATACTAGGTTATGCCATTTGGCCTATGCAATACACCATCTACATTCCAAGCTATCATGAACTCTATCTTCCTTCTTCATTTTCGTAAATTCATATTAGTTTTCTTTGATGACATTTTGATCTATAGTTCTGATTGAGACAAACATTTAGTGCATGTAAAACAGACCTTTGAAATATTGCAGCAGCACCAATTCTTTGTCAAAGCTAGTAAGTGCGTATTTGGGCAACAAGAACTGGAGTACCTGGGGCACATTATCACTAGTCAAGGCGTAAAGGTGGACGAAAGTAAGATTGTTGCTATGGTAGCTTGGCCTCGGCCTACTAACATTTCGGAACTACGTGGGTTTTTAGGTTTGACAGGATATTACCGGAAGTTCATCCAGAACTATGACATTATAGCTTGGCCACACACCAATCTTCTAAAAAATGGCCAATTCGGATGGCATAAGGAAGCTGAAGCCGCCTTCCTTGCTTTCAAACAGGCCATGACGACCACTCCCACATTGGCCATGCCGAACTTCAACGAGGCCTTCACTATCGAAATGGATGCATTCGGGGAAGGAATTGGAGAGGTCCTGGCCCAGCAAAGTAAACCAGTGGTGTACATGAGTCGAGCTCTCAAAGTGACCAAGAAATCTTGGTCGACATACGCTAAGGAGATGTTGGCTATCATAGAAGCCATACGCATGTGGCGACCGTACCTTCTAGGCCAAAAATTCTATATTCAGATCGATCAACGTAGTCTCAAGTATTTTCTGGAACAAAGAATAGAAACCCAGGAGCAACAAAAATGGGTTGCTAAGCTCTTGGGCTACGACTACGAAATTATTTACTAACCGGGCAGTGAAAACTCTACAGCCTATGCTCTCTCACACAAGCAAGGTAGTCCCATTCTCCATCATATTTTCTTTCTGCAGGTTAGTTTATGGGAAGAAATTAAAAAAGCTTTAAAGGAGGACTAGTACATTCAATGGGACGTGTGGCCACAGAACAACCTGAGGGATCATATACATGGCGTCAAGGGCTACTACTATACAAAGGGGGGGTCGTCGTTCCGAACAATGCACCCTTAAGGGCTAAGCTGCTACACGAAATGCATGCACCAAGGTGGCGGGTCATTCGCAAGAAGTTGGGACAGTAGTTTTACTGACCTGTAATGCATAGAGTAGTGCAAAACTATGTTAAGGGGTGTGAGGTATGCCAGAAGATAAAGGCCAAGACATTGGCTCCAACTGGGCTTCTTCAGCCACTGCCAATCCCGTGCCAAGTATGGGATGACATCACCTTAGATTTTATTAAGGGATTACCAGTTTCGCAAGGAATGGACACCATCATGGTGGTTGTCGACAGGTTTAGTAAGTCTGCACATTTTCTTACTTTAAGCCATCCTTTTATTGCAAAAAATGTGGTAGAAAAATTTGTGGAAGGCGTCATGAAGCTTCATGGGATGCCCAAGTCCATTGTTAGTGATCGGGACCCAATCTTCATCAGCAACTTCTGGCAAGAATTTTTCAGGATGTTGGGCACCAAACTGCAACTCAATTTCGCATACCATCCGCAGATGGATGGCCAAACAGAAGTCATCAATCGCTGTGTCGAGTAGTATTTATGGTGTTTCGTTCACCAATGGCCACGGAAATGGTGCTGCTACATACCTTGGGCTGAATATTGGTATAATACAACATACCATATTTCGATAGGGATGACTCCTTTTCAGGAGCTATATGGAAGGCTGCCACCCTCCATTCCGATGTACAATGAATGACTTACACCAGTACATGAAGTTGACCAGCAACTCATGAACCGAGATGAACTGCTATGACAACTGAATGCCAACTTAGAAAGATTGGTGAATCGAATGAAGCAGATGGCAAATCAAAAGAGAAGGGACATTTCATTCAACATCGGAGACTGGGTGCTTTTGAAGCTGCACCCATATCGTCAGCAAACGGTTTTTAAACGGTTCCAGCAGAAGCTCGCTAGCAGTTTTTATGGACCCTACTAGATTCTAGAGAAGATCGGACCTGTCGCATACAAATTACAACTACCAGAAGGGGCACGCATTCACCCGGTGTTTCATGTGTCACTGCTTAAACGATACCAGGACAACGAGGGAATTGCTGAGACAAAACATCCTGAATTACCACCATTCAGCGACGAAGGAGTAGTCATATTGGAGCCTCAAACTATTTTAGACTATCGCTGGATCAAGTAAGGAACCCAGCTTGTCGAAGAAAGCTTAGTGAAATGGAAGCATCTTCCAGCCGATGAGGCAACATGGGAGCTAACAGACAAGCTATGGGACATGTTTCCGAATATGACCTTGAGGACAAGGATCCACTTGATGGGGGAGGTATTGATAGGCCACGACGATCTGAGAGGGGGCATAAGCCGAATCCCAAATATTTGGGATGAGCTTGTGCGTGAAACTTCGTTGCAGGCAGCATGCATGCAACGTAAGCAATGGACGGGGCCATTATAGCATGTGAAGAACAACGCAGGAGGGACTGAGTAGTGGCAGTCGAGAGTTTTACGTGTGAATGGGTCTTCATGCAGTTATGTTTAGTTTTATGTGTATTTGCATGTGCTGTTTTACGTGTGTTTGTGTCCAGTTGTTAGTTTCTAGTTTTCCTTTTGTTTCGGTTTGCTTGTACGTGGCTTTGCTTATTTAAGCAGCCAATAGTTGTTAATGAAATATCAAGAAATCAATTGTTATGCAAACCGTGCGGTACTTATAGAATGCATCCTTACTATTAGATCCAGTAATTTCAGGACCTTTTCATTTGCCAACAGAAGATGAGGAAAAATGCTATAAACGCAATGGCATTTGCAATAAAAAGATCGAACAAGTAGTAAAAAAAAAAAAAAAAAAAAAAAAAATGAAAACTCTATTTTATATGAAAAATGATCATGTACAATACATTCGCATATGCAAGCCTTCCATGTGTATTAGTAATGCAACACACATGAAAACTAATACAATGAGCGATTTCCTCTTAACTGTCAGGTTATTGTCACATCTGGCTGTACAGAGACTTATAAAAAAAAGCATCTAGCTATACAGAAGCTAATAATCAATCTAAATGAAAGCAAACAATTTGGAGAAAATGACCAATGGTACCTCTGGGGTTTCCTTCTTAGCAGCCACCACTGCTTGAATTGGGCAGCATCCACCTGACCAATGGCACTTTTCACTAGAGTTTGTGTTCTCACAAGCTCATTGTTTGAAGCATTGTAGACAACATCCAGTGGTGGCTACCCCATGAGTAGTTTGAAGCATTGTAGAAAACATACGTGTTTTGCAGGTGACAACTTCACTACCACATGAATAGTTCTCGGTATCCATTTTGTGGGCTCTCCATTTCACATTGCCTCCTCTCACCTGAATTCGCCTCACGGTCTTGTTGCTTGAAAGCTTAGTATTAGCACGCTGGCGGCCAAGCTCATACCTGCACAATAAAAGTGATCAGCATTGCATAGAGAGAAAATTAGTGATATTACAGGCAAATGCGAACATCAAGTCCCACGTGAAAAAGCCAGCTCAAATATATCATCATGACTCAGGAATGTTTGCTTTATTTTTACCAATATACATACACACACATATACATATATCGAGAATCACACATTACATAATCTTTTTTTTTAATTAATAAGAATTTTATCACCATGATTAGGCATAACCAGAGTACACAGGAAGTATATACGAGTAAATACCTACACACAACGACTTATATAATCTAGCATTCTCAAAAATACCGTATACATATTAGGAGGTGAAACAAAACAAAATTTTCTCCTTGGGAAATTTTAGTACAAAATTTGAACTCGTGATAAAATATTAACCATGCAACACTATATCATACGACCCGACAATAAATAAAGGTAATCTTCAGTGACACCAAACAACCTGAGATTCCCACCCCTATTCTAAAGTACCAAACTCAATCCATTACACTAGATAGAGCCGTTGTACAAAATTCTCACGTGGCTACGCATTAGGACAAGGGAAAGAAGGAACAAAGAAAAATTAGAAAACAAAACAAAAGAGAGTCAAGAAAGGATATTACTCAAATGTGTTTTGCTGAAACGCAGTATAAATATTCAAACGTAAAATTCAAAAACAAGAGTTCAGCTCAGGATAGCAACATATATGTACATGAGAAATGATAGTTGCAGTCGTGAGTATGAAAGCGCCGCGCAATCATTTTGAAAAAAATGAATAAATACAGGATTTACATTAAAAAAAATTAATTTTTTAATAGTAGACCCTATTCTTTTTCAAAGCGACTGCACGACACTTGCAGATTCAACGACTGCATGTAGCATTGCTCATGAAGTCGAGAAAATGCAAGAACAAAGAGTATAGCAGTGGGGAAAGGAAAGAAAACATTGCTTCCATACTCTTTCTGACCAACCAAACAGAGACGGGAGAGAATATTATAAATTAATAACACTAACAAATTAATGAGTGAGAAAGGGTGGGGTGCATTACTTTCTCTTCTTCCCCCATGCCTTCTTCTTGCCCCCAACGGCATGCCTCTTATGCATAGAGCATGCGAGATACCTAACATTTATCGAGCAGAAACTTCCATTAGCTCGAGCATGAAAGAAAGGGAGAGAAAAGAGAAAGTGCCTTCTGATTGTCTCATTACCCATGGTTGCGGACAGGGCCGGCTCAATACTTTCTGGGGCCTAAGGCTAAAATTTGGAGTGAGGCCTTTTTTTTTTTTTATAGGTAAAATTAAATAAATTTATTTTTATATTATATTTTTATTTAAAAATAATTCCTATCATTTTGTAAAGTAAAATTATTGATTAAGATTTTATACTACATTTTTAATTAATAACTGACTTAATCTTTATTAGAAAATTTTTGATTTAGAGAGAATTTTATCAAATCTAGTTTTACAAGTACTTTAGACTCTTAGACACAATTATCATCAGTATTGTCAATAAAGTTCTAAAACAACTTACACATTTGAAAAAAAGTGGGCCCTTGCCTCTTCAAAGGATTATACAAAATTTTTTATAAAAACTGAAAAATTAAATTTTGCTATTTATAATTTTCACATTAATTATATATTAAACTAATAATGAAGAAAGAGAAGTGTATTCTTAGAAGGAAAATAGGTAAAATAATTATTATATGTGATATTTTTAAAAACTAATAATGATATAATATCTATTTGATCTTGTTTATATTTTCATTCTTATTGAGTTAATTAAAATTTTTTATTAGATATATATATTTTAAAAATTATTCTTATATTTTTTTTAGGGGCCTTCTTCCCTTAGAAGCCTTAGACAATTGCCTAAGTGGCCTAATGGATGAGCCGGCCCTGGTTGCGGAGAGGGAGATCGAAGAGTACGAGTGTTTGTTCTTCTTCAGCGCCTCTGGCTTCTTCTCCTCACCAGCAGCCAAGAATGTTCAACCGGCCGGGTCTTACCCGGACATAAAACGGATTACCCAACCCGCCCCTACCCGGAATGGGTACGGGTTTAAACATTAAACCCGATACTCGGCCTGGTTTCTATTTAAAAATTCATTTTGTAGTGAAACGACGACGTTTTTGTCTACCAGTTTTGATTTGAGTTGTTAAAATTACTTAACCCACCCCGGCGATCTGTCTCTCTCGCGCGCGCCGAAACCCTAGTCTCCTAGCCACTTTTCCTCTGCCGATCTACCCTTCGTTGACTCGTGGCCCTCGTCTTCATCACCCTGTGGCGCTCCGCCAGTCGAAGGCAGTCTCTCCGTTGTCGATGTCAAGAACCCAAGGTTAGTTTCTATCTGTGTCACTCTCTCTCTCTCTCTCTCTCTCTCTCTCTCTCTCTCTGTGTGTTGGAACTTTTATATCTGGTGGATTCTTGTATCTGTCTTAGCTTGTGTTCGAAGAGTCTGGCGGATTGGTAGATGGTTATATGTTCTTTTTTAATTCTAGCGTGTTTTGTTCTCTGCATTTTATTTTGATTTGGGTCGGTTTGGTTGCCTGGAAAGAGAGTAGCCAAAAGAAAAAACACGAGGTTTGCCAAATCTATTGAGTTGGGCTTGAATATGCTGGATAATGCACTTGCATTAGAGTTCAAAATGAATATCTGCGAAGTAAAATATTGTTATTTTTGATATATTAGGTTACAAAAAATATAGTTTTGTTTCAAACAGGGCCAAATCAATGCCTTAAATTATCTCTTTATCAATGCTTCTGTCCCTGGTATTTGATATTGTTGACTGTAAAGTAGATTTGGTCTCATGTGATCTCAGTGTTGAATGAATTTCTTGTTTGAACATGGTATCGTTGTAACCGTTCCATGCAATATAGGCTACTAATACTCTCAAAGCATGTTCGCCACCAACCGTAACAGCACTGTCTGCTAAAGTTGTCCCTTTCTTATGCGTTTACCTGGCAGAACCTGTGGTTTTTTTTTGTGCATATTCTAGCATTTGCTTCCATTTCATTTCATGCTCTTTTGCATAGTGTTTCTACTAGAGCCCATATTTATAAGGGGATGCCTATATGGCAGTCTTTAACAGGGCAGCTGCATTGTATACACACAGATTGCTGTCTTTCTACCAAGATGCACCAAATCATTTATTCATCTGATGGACCTTGTAATAGCAGTTTTTGTCATCAGATACTCAGGATCACATTTTATAAGTTCAAGATCATCAATTAGAATGAGAAAATTCCAGTTTCATTATCAAAGTATCTGCTTCAGAATTTCATTTAGAGCGCTCCCCTATTGATAAGTGCTGGGTTCCTGCAAATTTTATTTTCCATTTTTCTGGCACAGTAATTATTGCTTTCTGCGAGTAGATTTCTGCCTGTTGTTTTGCAAGTTGCTCATTTTTTTCTATTTTGTTTATATGCTCCGCTCAATATGTATGATCTATGCTGATTTTTTCATCTTCCAATGTGTGATAGGCATGAAGTTGTTGCCATTTTTTCTGGAACCACTTGGTAGTAGTTTAAAAGCTGTTGATAGATGGGATTGTATATAAACAATTGACTGAGTATATTATCCAGACAAGACTATAGGCGAAGTATGAGAATGATGACATTTCCAAAGCGTTACTTGATAGTCATTTTAACCTTCATCAGCACATCTGTTTGCTACATAGAACGTGTGGGCTTCTCTATTGCATATACAGTTGCAGCTGACGCCGCCAATGTAAGCCAATCAACTAAAGGAATGATACTTTCTACATTCTATTGTGGATATGCCTGCTCACAGGTGCCTGGAGGATGGGTAGCTCAGAAAATTGGGGGAAGGAAGGTCCTCCTTATTTCTTTTGTGTTGTGGTCGTCGACTTGTGCATTAGTCCCATTAGACCCTAGTAAAGTTGTGATTTTAGTGATTGCCCGCTTGCTTGTTGGTGTGGCACAAGGCTTCATCTTCCCCTCCATCCACACAGTTCTAGCACAGTGGGTTCCGCCCCATGAAAGATCTAGATCCGTTTCTCTAACTATGTCTGGGATGTATCTTGGCGCAGCTGCGGGAATGCTTTTCCTTCCAACCCTGGTGAAGTATAGAGGGCCCCAATCTGTATTTCTTGTTGAGGCAGCATTAGGTGCCATGTGGTGCTTGCTTTGGTTCAAGTATGCTAGTGACCCTCCTCGGTCTGAACATCCAAAAGCCACCGCTGCTGGTTTTGGTGAGTCTTTGTTGCCACTCAAAGGAAACCAGAAAATGAAAATGGAGAATGGTGGATTGTCTGCCAGAACTCCCAGCATCCCATGGAAGAAGATTTTACTCAGCTTGCCAGTTTGGGCTATTGTTGTAAATAATTTCACTTTCCATTATGCCTTGTATGTGTTGATGAACTGGCTGCCAACATACTTTGAGCAAGGCCTGCAGCTTAGCCTTCAGGAGATGGGATCATCTAAAATGATGCCATATTGTAACATGGTTATATTTTCAAATATTGGGGGAGTGGTTGCTGACCACTTAATCACCAAGAGAATTTTGTCTGTGACTAAAATCCGGAAGTTGTTGAACACTGTCGGATTCTTAGTTGCTGCTCTTGCGTTGATGGCAATTCCCATTTTCAGAACCGCTGGTGGAGCCATCTTCTGTTCTTCTGTGGCTCTTGGTTTCTTGGCATTAGGAAGAGCTGGGTTTGCGGTAAACCACATGGATATTGCTCCGAGATATGCAGGGATTTTGATGGGAGTTTCTAATACTGCTGGCACATTCGCTGGCATCATTGGAGTTGATCTCACTGGTAGGCTTCTTGAAGCTGCGAGAAGTGCTAATGCAGACCTTTCAAGTCCAGAAACCTGGAGAACAGTGTTTTACATACCCGGGTTTCTCTGCATCTTTAGTTCTTTGGTGTTTATATTGTTTTCAACCGGGGAGAGAATTTTTGATTGAGTTTTCTTTGTTTCTTGTAAAGGTCAGATCTGGCCGTCGAGATCCATTTTATAAATTTCTGCTGATGAGCCTTCTGATGCTTGTTCAGCATGCCATTCTATCCAAGGAGGGTGTATGATGCAACACTGCCAACGAAAGAATTTAAAGGGTAGCTTAGCTGTAGGATAGCTATTGAATATATTCTTTGATGTGCCACTGCAAAGAATCTGCAATTCATGTACTTGTTATATTCAATCATGACGCCATAATCGAACAGGTTCTCATCTGGCTCATGAAGCAATGTATCTTTGTGATAAGTTAAGTTGTAACTGACTGATTGCATAAAAAAAAAAAATAAAAGGCTCCAGCAATAGAGCTGGATAATGAGGATTTGTTGCTTATATGCTTCACAGATGATTTTATGTTGCTAATTTCTATTGCCTACAAGCTGCATTGCACAGCATGTTGAACAGTGCATATATGTTGCCGACCACTCAGAACTAGAAACTTTAGTTGTGGCCTTGGAAATTTTTCCTCTCATCGTCGCCCTGTTCACCTACAAAGATGTAATAAGCATGTAAAGACTAGAACCAAAACAAGTAAACATAAGTTTCAAATTATCCTCCATCATTTCTGTGCTGAATTCACTTTCATTCTCAATTATAATCTCAGATTCTGGCCATAGAGTGTTGCTTGCAACTGTTTGCAAAAGCATAACTTTTCAGATGTGGAATCTCTTCTAAGAGAAATACTTTAGTCACAAATAGATTACGTAAAAGTAAATTCATAAACTGACGTGACTTGATGCAGTACGTTAGATTGTAAAGTTACGTTTAGTGTAAAGTAGATCTAATAGATCACATGAAGCCACATCAGTTTGTGTGTTTACTTTTGTTTAATCTTTTTGTATTTGTAACAATTCTCAATTTTAAAAGGTTTTTTTTTTTTTTTTTTTTCACGGTAAATCTGTGTACAATCAGTGTTATAACCGTTTTCCCCTTCCCTCCTCTCCCACCCACCCCACTTCTAACTCCACCTCTAGTACTCTCCCCTCTCCCTTCTCCTTATGGTTCTTGATCCCCCAAAAACTTAAGCGACAGAGTCCATCATGGAACCCTAGCACCCCCTTTTCCGAGGAGAGACTATTAGTGAGAGAGCTAGAGGGTATTGAGCTCATGGACTACACCCTCCAGTTGTTAGAAGGAAGGCACTTTGAGTTAGAGCTCGTAGGTACTTAGGAAACAAAAGAACATATAATAACAAGAACCCAAAAAAGAAAAAAAAAAACTGAATTACTTGGTGTTTCTCTGAGCAATAACGAGCAGTCCTAGCGCAACTGCAAATTAGTACTACAGCTAACACAAGGAAACATATATCAAAGATCATCAAGTGACCTTTTGCAAGTGCATTAATGTAACGTATATACGTAGTTACATGTTCATGACCATATCCAATCTTCTAATACGCATACCAGACATATATAGGATGCAAAATTCATAAGAACATGATCAAAATTATAATGTATATTGAAAATAAATAAATAATCAACCACGGTGAGATAATTATGAGTAATAGCATGTGGTGTCAGAAGTACTGAGAAAAAGTACTCCTTATTTTCATGAAATGGTCATTTGATCTTTCTTTTAAAGACTAACGTTTTCTTTTAACGAACCACATGAGCAAATTAAGAGAGTCAGAGACTATATATATATATATAGCCTAGACAACAAGAATTCTGAAGCGCTTCCAGGATTTCATATTCAACCAAAATATTACAGTGTTTCACCATAATCTAAATTATATCATTTACATTTGAAGTCTTCGATTCCCAACAATTTTGATTTGGAGCTTTGAACAAAAGTAGTGCAAAATTCACCAAATCCAAACGCATGCAGTCTTATTTAAACACAAATCTTGAAACTTAAAATCTGATATTGATGCACATAGAAGCAAAAATATTACGTACCCAACTCAAGAAGCCCAGATAAGGACTCTGCATGCGGATGAGCATAAAGTCACTTGATTGGAAAAAAAATGATTTTCTAAGAAGATGAATGAATAATAATGAATCAGAATTTTATCTTACGTATGATCCTATAAAACCCTTGTTATTCGGGCTATATTAATTAAAAAGAACTCGTAGTTATAGAATTCAAAAAGATCTATACCTAAAGCAGGAACTCAAAGATTCTCTGCATAAATCATAGACATAAGATTATGATCCTGATGGTAAATTCACCCAAGCCTAGCCTACAATCACAGAAGCAGCCCAAAAACGCTTTCTAGAGTAAACAAAAATAGAAGTTTTTAAATCTTTCCAATAAAATGAAACATTGATAAGTACCAGTACGCCTCCAGCCTTGCCAGGAAACATTTGATGGAGAAGATACTAGTAGTATTAATTAGGCTTCCCTAGAAAATCTAAAAATCACAAAGTCTTCTTCTTCTTATTTGTCGTCTTTTTCTTCATATGCGGCAAATACTTCTGTGGTGGCGCGCAGTTGTTCTTCTTCTCCCGCTGTCTAGCAAGGAGATTCGGAGGCGCTTTTGTATTCCCAGAAAAGACACATTTTGCAGTACCATTCAGTTCGTTATCCATTTCAGCGTCACTTTTAATGATCTTGGAGCTACTTCAATTCGGGTACGCTATTCGTAGTTCTTTCTTCTCAATGCTGAGTGAAGAGAGAAAGGTTAGGGAGTAGAGTCTAGCTGCTGCTGTGGTGGCAGTTCTTCTTCTCCATCATCGTCGTCTAGTGAGGAGATTCGGACGCCCTTTTGCATTCCCAAAAAGACAAATTCCGCAGTACCATTCGGTTCGTTATCCATTTCAACTTCACTTTTAATGATCTTGGAACTACTGCAATTTGAGTACTTTGTTCTTAGTTCTTTCTTCTCAATGCTAAGTGAAGAGAGAAAGGGTTAGGGACGTAGGGTTTTACGAGAAAGATGCCAATTAAAGAATTGCATGCGACATAGATAATTGGTGCATTTTATTTACAGCATGACATGAATTAAAATTATTAAATATTAATATTTCATGTCGTAAGCGGCATTTTCATCATCACCTAGCTTTGTGGAAGGCAAACCCTATTTTTTCTTTTAGTTGTTTTCTTCTTTTAGAGGACTGATCGATCGAGCTATCCTTGCGTGATTCATTGTAAAATGTTTATTAGATGAACCAGATGACAGAATCCTTCAAAGGATTGAACTGTTGTTGGACTCACTAGCTAGGATTTGATATTGTTTGCACGGAAATTGACCGAGATATTGTTTGCAATTGAGATGTATGTGTATTGACATGAGATGTCTCAATGGCTGATCATAGGCTAATTGTAATTGAGGTTGTGTCTCAATTACAAGTCAAGCATACGTATATCCATCAAATATATATGTCTCATATATACGTTTGCAATTGAGACATGTTTGTACGAGACATATATGGACTAAAATATTTATTAGATGGACCAAATGGCGGAATCTTTTGCGGGAATTGAATATGTAGTTGGACTAAATTGCTAGGATTTTATATTGTTTGCACGGGAACTGACTGATATTGTGCATCCATATGTGGATTATGTTTTGAACATAATATGAGACATTGTCCACATATGAGACATGTATGCCCATATATAGTACTCCACATACTATGTACGTCCACATGATAGTCCACTATGTATGTGGACTACGTGGACATATGACTATATTTGCAAACATATATATGCGAAGTACTATGTCTCATACATGATATGTGGACTATATATGTATGAGACATAGTATATAGCGATTTTGTCATTAGAAACTCAAGATCTATTTTATAAGTTCAAGATCATCAATTAGAATGAGAAAAACACAATTTCATTATCAAAGTATCAGCTTCAAGTTTCCATTTAGAGCTCACCTAGATTGATAATTAAGTGCTGGTTTCCTACAATTTTTAGTTTCCATTTTTCTGGCATGTAATTACATTCATTACAAGAAATACTGGTATTTGCGGTGCCCAAAATGGCCGCAACAAGATGGTATTTCCATCGATTTTTTATGGATGCAAAGTGGCCATGAAAGAAGCGCTACAAAAGGTATCTTGAGGCAATATATATACATGGTCGCAAGTACTCAAGCCTATTGTGGCAGATAATGTTGTTGCTAATGCATGTTATGTTGGCCGAAAAATTTACAAACGGTAGGCAATAAGAGCCTTTACTGACCAACATGGAGTCATCGCAAAACTTAAATTGAAGCCGCAAACGTCAAATGCAATTCTGACAAAAAAAAAAGTAGCAAATATGCATTAGTGTCGATATAAGTGCAAACCTTATTTCCGACGATATTATGTAATCAGTTTTGGGTAAATTTATTTGCCAGAAAGTGGGTGATGCTTTGTCCCCAGCTGTTAATATAATTACAACATTTTGTTATTTTGGTTACAATTGTCTTCGCAAAAGGTTTCCTAAACTGTCCAATTTTTGCAAAAATATGTAATATCCATTTTTTATCATCCACTTTCAAGAGCCAGCTTTTTTACGTTTGTATAGAGGTGTAACCGGTCAGGTCCGGTCCGGTTTTAGATAAAATTTAGGACCGACAGTATGTATTGATTTTTCATTTTCCAAAACCGATTACGCACCGGTTACCCTCCTAAACCAATACCTTCGATTTTACCGATTTTTGATTTTTTAAAATGTAAAAAACATATGATAAAATGTTACTTCTTATGATAAAATGTTATTAATAATTTAATATATATTTTATGTTTAAAGCATATGATCAATTAAATTTTCATCTTTAAGATTAAATTTTTATTTTATAAATTATAATAACATTATGTTATATATGATTATATTAATAGCATATTATCAAACAAATTACAAATATTGATATTTAGGATTAACATTTTATGTTATAATTTATAACTTATAATATGAAATTATTCATATATGATATATAATTATATATAAAAAAATCATATATAATTATATATTATATATAAAACTTATATATAAATATAATATTTTATATAATATATAAAATTAAATTATATATATAAATATCTTTTTTTTTTCCAACCGGTCCGATTTGGTCTCAAAAACCATGAAACCGAAATCAGACCGGATCCGGCTGGTTTTCATAATATTGGAATGGGTCCCAGACCGGACCGATTCAAACCGAACAAAATGGTCTAGTATGATTTTTCGATTTTTGGGTTTAAATTTACACTCCTATGTTTGTATATGAAGTCTTTTGAGCTTGAAAAAAACTGAACACAAATAAATTCTAAACTAACAATTAATTTCCCATCTAGTGATGAGTATATTTTAGTAACCTGATCATGAATATATCTATCATTTAGTGATGAATAAATATGCCCATCTGAAAGGCAATGCTTAAGCATGCAATTGGGTAAAGATGTAATGAAAAATCACTCTCATATATATGTCAGTAACTTTAATAATATCATTTATATCCCAAGCATTCTATCCATACACAACTTCTATATCAAAAGAGAGAGCTCATATCACATTTCAATAGTAGCAGACAATGTTTAGAGCCTTAACATAATAATTACATGGTGCTATTAGCATTCCTTGTATCTCTTCATTGAAGCATGGGAATGGTTGTAGGATATGGCATATTCCATTTCTGTTCATCTCCAAATCAGCTCTGAAACTCCATTTTCCTGCATCCAACAATGTTCTTACAATGAGATAAGTATTAATGAATTAATATATCACCAGATAAGTCACAATTAGGTTTACCATATGATGTTCAACTAAAGACCTACCATATACATTAAGGTGACAAGCTGGATATATTAACCTAACTACTAGTTTTACTTTACTTTCTTTTTAATTCTAACTATAGTACACATGGTTAGTACTTAGGAGCCTTGGTTAGACAAGAATTAATAAATGGTACCAAGTAGGAGGGAATAACCCTTGTGCATTAGAATATGGTATTACATTAGAATATGATATGATATCATAATATGATATAATATGCATGATTGTAGCAGGAGGGAAATTGTGCAATCTAAGATCAAACCTAATTAAAATATCTTGCAAACTTAAATTTAAATTTTAACAACTATTTAGACCAAAGACCTACTTTCTCATCCTTAACAACTCCCTGTAAACATAGCAAGAATATAGTAAAAGAGCAAGCTAAAAGGTTTGCTCCTGCAATGTAAGGTACTACATAAATCGTGTAGTACTATAATAACATGACAAATTGCAACCAGAAAAAATAGTTTCTTGTATATAAGCCAACCTAATCATGCATACCAATTTCAACTCCTAAAACTAACACCTAGCCCCCAAAACAAGTTCTAATCATTACCAAATTGAAATATGTACATAAAAATTCTAATATGACCTGGCCATAATCATTCGTGCAAGTTATGCTATATACGAAAACAAAATACATAGGAATAGTACTTCTCAATGTTTGGTGGCACCATAATTGCATTACTGTCCCTCTTGTATGGAACCATATGGCTGAAGCAGCTGATCATATTGAAATTACAGGTAAACTAATCCATTCCTCCCAAAAGACTCTTTTTGTCTAGACATAAAGTAGACATTTTCAATAATGGTCTCCCAAAAAGCAAAAGGTGATTGAGGAGGTCGGAGACTAAATTTTTTGCCCTCTAATGAGGGTAAGCAAAAGGCCTCCAATGAAGCAACATTGGCCTCCTAACATGGTCATTCAAAAAATAAAAAAGTCAAAAAACTGCCCAAATAGCAAAATTAGTCAGCTCCCTGAGTCTCCATTTGGAGACTCTCCTTAGGAATTCTGCTGTGATATTGAATATGTCATAAATTTATAAAATTATGTTTGCTTTTCTAACATTACCCCCATACTTGGACTTGTAATATTGTGCATCATGTGACAATTCCCCAAACATCATACACTTTGCAGGTCCATGGCCAGATTTCTTACTCGCCAATCACCGAAAGTGCCATGTCACAACCAACACAAGAGCATAAACATAGTTTACAATCTCTGTTTAATAAGAATAACTAAATGTACCTCTATACTATTGTGCATGAGTGTAGCACCTAGCACTCTACCTGTGTCGACCATCAGGTATGGGAACTCCGTTTAAAATACAACATCTGGTGGTTGAGTTGAGTCATCTGACTATGAGGTAGTGTCGCCTCTAAGTCTTGGTTCATTGGGTGGTGGTGATTGCAAATATTAGCTGGTTGGCAATAGACTAATCCATGTACTTCCTCTAGCCCATCCAGGTGTTCTTCCTCTATAAGTTCTGACCATTTTGTAACAAACCAATTAGGTATACCAAGTGGCTAAACTGCATAAAATCCAATGAGTGTAGATGAATATATTAAAGGTTTAAAAAAAGAGATATTAACTTTTTTTAAACCGAGAATGACTTTTGGGTCTTATAAAAGAAATGGTGCATGAATGCATGTAAATTTATCAACTCAGCTTTTACCAAACGAATTTTGGATTTTTTTAATTCATGTCTTCAACTTTTTAAATTTTTGCTGCTATATTTTTGGATTTCTTTAGTATATTTAAGCATTTTTTTATTTTGGAGGCATGATTTATGGACTTAAAAAGAAAATATACACACCGTTTATTTCTAGCTTTTATGTTTTCAAAAAGTTTAGATGGAGTTAAAAGAAATTCTCATATGTTTTAAAGATTTCAAGAAGTTCTCAAATCTTTTGGAACCAATGTTATTTGTTACCAAATTTTATTTGTATAAGAATTATTAATTCCTTTTTGGAAGGCTAAGGGGACCATGGCCCCTTTAGACTATATGTTTATACTCCGATGATGCATAGCCTTGTAGGACTAAATTTATGGCATATAAAAATGTGAAACAATAAAGGTAAGTACAAAAACCTCTTTCACAAACAAGAAACAGGGCTAGAAAAGGAGGAATCATTGTGGATAGCTAGAAAGAAATAGCACTCCTTTATTATTCATGCATTACAGAGAGAATGCACATGTTTTAAGTAAGAAAACAAATTCAGATTCTAGTTATTGGCTACCAAACAAAACTCAGCACAAAACTAGTAAAACCTGGCCATCACTATCGTTGATACCTAACCATTTAGAAACCTGCATGTTTTGAAACCACCGCATATATGAAATGCAAACAGTTTATTTAAACCTATAATGGCAAACCACAACCTAGGCTTTGTAGAAAATCATACCTCATGTTCAAAGATAACAAAATTAGGGTCTCAAAATGGATGTTACCCACTCATTTTCCAAGATACCGAGGATGTTGTCTGCTGGCAGCTACGTTTCAGCACCCGTCATCAACGCTCGTCACTGGCCTTTCAAAATCTCATTTTTCAGCTATGAGGTATTTCTTTGGGACTGCAAGTACTCACATTTGTCTAGATAGCCTCTTGCGTGTCTATTTGGCCAAGGTAGGAAGAAGATCAACAAAGAAATACAATAGAGGAGACACAAAAATTACATAAAGGTGCCTCCGAATTTGAAGACCTCACGCCACATTTGCCCGCCTACCCCACTTCGTGTAATTTATTTGCCATCCCATTTTCATATCCTAAACACATGTAAACCATGTCTACTTTATTTGTATAATATTATTTTAAATTAGAATGTCTTACATATTAAAAATAAATAAGAAGAAAACCTAATATCACAGACATTTAAACACTTTTCAATACAAATTTGAATAGAGTTATATATACCTAAAATAATTATTTGTCAAATTATTAGATATATTATAAATATATTCTTTACGATTTTAGTAACTTTTATATTAAGATATCTTGAATGGTAAATTAATATAATTAAGTACCTGATTATTAATACAAATTAATGAAGTAGTCCAATATTTTAGTAATGGATTTATTTTATTTTAATAAATTAGGTCTCATCGATTTTTATACGGTTAAAAAATTGCGGTCACTTATGTCGTCGCAACAATCAGATATAAACCGAGATCTTTAGCTGCAATATGAAGTCGCTGCAAAAACCTTACTAAGCGATGCTTTAGAGTTAAGTCCGTCAACATATTTTTCCGATGAACTTTAGTCAACGCAAAAAGGTGTTTTTTGTGGCGAATGAGTATTGCATGGAAATAGTGGGACGGAAATGCGACTAACTTGTCTTTTGTGACCCCTAACAACGTGGCCACAAAAACATTGCTCGCAAAAACTGTACGTGTTGACTGATCTTTAGCGGCAACGTAAAGTCGATGCAAAATACTCACGAAACGATGCTTTAGAGTTGAGTTGGTCATTATGTTTTTGAGGCAAAATTTATTCAACACAAAAAATTTTTTTTGTGACAAATGTGTATTTGCTGGAAATAGTAGACCGAAATGCAAAAGATTTAACGTGGCTGCAAAAAATCTGGATGCAAAAACCTGATGTGTTGGGGTGATTTTTTGCAGCAACTTAAAGTTGCCGCAAAATACTCACTAAACGACGCGTTAGAATTCATTTGGTCCAATTGTTTTTGTGGTGAAAGCTAGTGACCACAAAAATATGTTTTTTGTGACAAATGAGTATTCGCTGGAAATACTAGGACCAAAATGCAAAAAATTTGCCTTTCGCAACCAATAACTATGTGGCCGCAAAAGACCTAATGTGTTGTAGTGAATAATTTTTGCTCTCTGTGAGTAGATTTCTGTCTGTTGTTTTGCAATTTGCCCATTTTTTTTCTACTTTGCTCCTCTCAATATATGTATGAGGCGTGCTGATTTTTACATCTTTCAATGTGCGATAGGCATGAAGTTGTTGCCATCTTTTCTGGAACCACTTGGTAGTAGTTTAAGATTATGGTTGGGAGTAAAGATGAGAAATCTCATCTCTATCTCATCTCATCATTACATTTTTTTAAAATTTTCATATAAAATATAATAAACAATTCAATTTTTTCAAATTCAAATTCAACTTTTTCAAATCCCAAAACAATAATAATATTAAAAAATAATATTTTAAACTTTCATCTTAACACTATTCACAAAATTTTTAAAAATTCTCATCTTATCTCAACATCCAAACCTAATCTAAAAGTTATTTGTAGACAGGATTGTATAAAGATAATACAAAGATAATTATATAAAATAAAAAACACTACTATGCCCACTCCTTTTGACACCTTCATTTGACTGCTGGTCAAATTTTTTTATTTATTTAGTGATTAAGTATGATTTTAAATGTATTGGTATATATATTTTTTTTAAATGTATTTAAATATGTTAAAAAAATGTGAAAAAGAAAAAGGAAAAAAAAAAACTTTTTTATCTTGGGTGATACACCCAACGATCAAGATGGGACGAGAGAGTAGCCGCATCCATATAAAATTATTCATAATTACAATTAGATTCATGATAAAATTTTATTATCAATATCTAAACCAATAATATATAAGAAAATTAATATTTTTATAAAATAAATTATATATTAACAAAGAAACTCAATAATTTGAGATATTAAGTAGTCAAATACTAATATATACTACATCTTAACAACAAAAAAGATATATAAAACTAAAAATACCTGAAGATAAAATTTATTTGTGTTATATGGATTGATTGCGGGTTTTATAAGTTGATCCGCAATTGATCCATTTATTAATCATGTCTTATCGAGTCAAATCATTTTAATCTAAAATCCATTTATATTAAATCCAAATCCATTAATTTTGTTTTTTGTTTGTGTTATGTATTGCCACCTCTATTGAACAGTGTGGAAGAGAGATGACAAATAGGTGGTGGATTGATTATCCAAAACATGCATATGAACACTATCAAGAGAATCGACACGAAACAGCTACCAATATATTTTGTGGAAAAATCTCACCTTCTATATAGAACAAAATTCCATGTCGATATACATTATCGTCTTGTTGCTTGACGGAGTAAATAAGAACACTTTGTTCTTCTCAACTTTTCAGTAAAAGAACAGAGCTATAATAATATAATATAGAGAAATAGACGGGTGGAAATCGGTCAAAATACACCATCAAGGTACAGTAGCAGATTGTGAAGAGAGTTGAACCCAAGTGTATTCCTCTTTGTAAGCAAGACTTCCCTCACAAGAGGCTTCACAACTATATATAACGAGAGTTGCCCAATCAAGAGAGTCAACATCATTCTTCACACCAAAGTAATAAAGCAGCTGAGGTAATATCTGAAGCCACCAACAACATAGTAATGACATCAATGAAAGGTTTCTATCTCGGATATACAATGAAGTTCACATTAACTCCAAGGGTCATAAATATAATATAAGATCTAAACAGTAAACAAGTTTCTTTCAACCAATGAGCTTTGAAGATCAAGAGCGGTCAATGGATGAGCTTAGAACTTTGTTTTTCAATACTTTATTTCATTGGTCGATTGTAATTGATTTTCATGGCATGACCTTCCATGATTTTCTTGTATCACTAAACTAGTATGCCTAGGTGTTGCTCTTGTATATGTCCCGTATATTTGGGCTATTGCCTACTCGTTTTATCAATAAAAATTTGTTTACCGATAAAAAAAAAAAGTTTCTTTCAACCAAGAAGCCAACCCCACAAAAGACACAAACTCTCACTCAATCCGAAACACAAAAGAGAGTAAACAGAGTGAATGATAGCACCATGGTATATATAAACCTTTTCAATGCGTAGATGTTCATACCTGAAACTCAAAACACAGAGGACCACCACAGTATTTGCAGTTCGGAATGTCAGCTTTTGATGGCCGGCCACTTGACATAGGCCATAGAGGTTTTGCACTACCATCCCTGCAATACCTGATATTTTGGAAAAAAAAATACACAAAATAAAGATAAAAAATACATCCACCATTGCAGCAAGGAAGAAGAGTATGAGTGGATTTGATTAAAAGAACAGCAGGGACAAATGACGAATGATGAGTTGACAATGCCTGTACGCCTGCTCTCAACTAACAACCAAATTACAATAAATTCCCATTAATAATGATACCAAATCAGTAACATGCCTCAAATAGATATACACTGACACTAACAAAAATCAATGACCAGCATGACTTGGCATGCATTTAAAGCTAGGCCTCTATAAGCTTACTAGTGTAAGCATTTGCATAAGATGTTGATAGATGATGCAGAAGTAGCATCTATCTAGCAACAAATTCTTTAAACTTGGATCTTTAGCAAGTAACAAATTAAGCTTTTACATCGGTTTGCTAGGCTTCTAGAGCAAACTTATAACCATATTAATGCTTATTCGGTCACATAAGCATTATAAGACTTGTCATTTTTATTTGGACAGTAACAAGGCCTGAAAAATAGGTACAGCAAGGCCTCCTCCTTACTTCTATTTTGTCATTCACTATATGCAAGCCAAACACAAACCATGGGGTCGATTAAGGTTCCCTGACCAAGGATACTTGATATCTTTCTTTCTTTTCTTTCTGTTCCCCAGACTATTTTTTTTTTTTTTTTTATAGAAAGCAAAAAGACTATGTTGAGGGGGAAAGCCAATGCTTGTCCATTTCAAGCAGCATCACTAATGGAAGTTTGAATCCTCAATTAGATATTTCGATCACCTTAACACCTGTTCAGGGGCCTTGGCTATGCACTCTTGAAAAGAGGCCCAACTTTTCCTCTCATCATCGCCCTGTTCACCAACAAAGGTACAAGCAAGTAAAGACCGCCAAAGATATAAGCATGTAAAGACTAGAACCAAAACAAGTAAACATAAGTTTAAACTACAATAGCACAAATAATAAATACCTCAAAAGTGTCCAACAACGACTTCATCGCGCCATCTATTTTGCCCTTAGAGATCAATGAATTAGTACTGGCATTATCCTCAATCATTTCTGTGCTGAATTCACTTTCATTCTCAATTATCATCTCAAATTCTGGCCATAGAGTGTTGCTTGCAACTGTTTGCAAAAGCATAACTTTTCAGATGTGGAATTCAACAAGGCTTATTTAGACATTGACTATACCTCTGTTAATACAGTGCATGTTAATACTTAAATAAATATAATTCTCAGACTACACAGGAAAGTATCACGCGAACTAGAGGCTAGAATGTGACTAATGTTCTCTAACAAATTAACCTCTTTTATTTCATTACTATTCAAGATCAAGAAATCACCATGTTCATGTCATCTAAGACTAAGACGTAACTCTTTTTTTTTAATATTCCAATAGAAAATATATCCCACACACACACAATCTCATATATTTTTTTGATAAGTTTTGTACCCAATCTTCAAAACTGTAACAGAAGAGCCAAACTTGCACAATCTCATATATTTAAGTCTATTTCCAGTCAAACAATCATAGAAACCATATACTTTACTGGCCTTTTTGAAAATTTACTGAAGCAGTTTCGTTTTTATTAGGGGCATCAAATGATTGAGAACTGTTAATCTGTGTACAATCAGTCTTATGACCAGAGTGCCAATGCATACCAGCAACAAAAGAAGGATAGCTCAGAAAAATTACAATCAGCTTAGATAAGCAATGTCAAGGTATAAGACTACGTCACATTTATCACAAGAAATCGCCATGTCCATGTCATCTAAGACAACTAATTTTTTTAATATTCCAATAGAAAATATACCATACAACACACACACACAATCTTATATATTTAACTCTATATTTCCAGTCAAACAATCGTAGAAACCATATACTTTACTGGCCTTTTTGAAAATTTGCTGAAGTAGTTTCATTTCTATTAGGGGCATCAAATGATTGAGACGAACTGTTAATCCGTGCACAATCAGTCTTATGACCAGAGCGCCAATGCATGACCTGCAAAAAGAAAAGGATAGCTCAGAAAAGTTACGAATGGATGCAATTTTTTTACCTAGACCATTCTTCTGGTCCTTAAGATATACACCAGTTTCATGTTTTATCCTTGAAGTTCCAATCTAGTCCTCAAAATATTAAGATGTAGCAATATCATTCTTCTATCAAATAAAATTAATGGAAATTCTTGAAAACATTAATTACTTTTTGAACAGAATTGGCATAATAAGGATTTAGATAGCATATTCCATGTAATCAATAGCTAAAGGAAAAAAATACAATAACCATTTTTCCCTTCCCTCCTCTCCCACCCACCCCACTTCTAAATCCACCTCCAGTCTCCCCTCTCCCTCCTTCTTGCTCCCTCAAAAACTTAAGCCACAGAGTCCATATTGGAACCCTAGCACCCCCTTTTTGGAGGAGAGACAATTAGTGAGAGAGCTAGAGGGTATTGAGCTCGGACTACACCCTCCAGTTGTTAGAAGGAAGGCACTTTGAGTTAGAGCTCATAGGTACTTCGAAAAAAATGAACATATAACAAGAACCCAAAATGAAAAAAACTGAATTACTTGGTGTTTCTCTGAGCAATAACGAGCAGTCCTGCAACCGCTACACAGCTTATCTCCTTTCCAGGTACCACACCAACTACAAAGTGCAGCTAACACAAGGAAACATCAAAGATCATCAAGTGAGCTTTTGCAAGTGCATTAATGTAACGTAGGTACACAGATAGTTACAAATCATACTTTAAAAGAAAAAGATATTCTTTTACAAAGTACACATACCAGACATAGGATGCACAATTCATAAGAACATGAAAATTATAACGTAAATTGAAAATAAATAAATAAATAATCAACCACAGTGAGATAATTCTGAGCAACAGCATGCGGTGTTAGAGAGTACTGAGAAAACAAACTCCTTATTTTCATGCAAAGGTTATTTCTCTCTTTTATAATATAACGTTTTCTTTTAATGAACCAGAACAAAGAGACTAAGCCTAGACAACAAGCCAACACAAATCCTACCCTCCTGCCTCGGGATGTGTGCATGGGAATGTAGGATTTGAATTTCTAACTTCTAAGCAAAGAATTCTGAAGCGCTTCCAAGATATCATATTCAATCAAAATATTACTGTGTTGCACCATAATCTAAATCACATCATTAAGATTTGAAGTCTTACCAACAATTTTGATTTGGAGTTTAGAGCAAAAGTGCCAAATTTACCAAATCCAAACACAGTCTTATTAGTTTTTTTTAACACAAATCCTGAAACTTAAAATCTCATATTGAGGAACATACGAGGAAAAAAATTATGTATCCAACTCAAGAAGCCCAGATAAGGGCTCTGCAAATGTGAGCATAAAAACATTTGTAGGAACAACTATCGCCAGACAATGAAAGAAAACTATGAAGGATACCTCCAGTTCCAGAAGGTTTTTCAGTCCCATCATGTCGTGGGGGCTCGCTTGAGTAAAAAAGATTAAATTGATGCAGTTGGCAACGGAAAACCTTCACACTTTAGAAGCCATTTGAATTCAGAAACAAGATGCAAGTATTAGGAATAAGAAAATTTCATTTTGTTCCCAGTAATGTATTAATCCCGACATGTCATTATTTTAGAGAATACCTTCTGGATGGCTTCTCTGGGTGGCGTTTCCATTGCTCATGTTGATCCCGAAGAAGACAGTTCATTGATGAACACATGAAAACAAATAATGACCGATGAAATGCATATTCTTTCTCAATTGGTGCATAAACCTAGAAACACAACGGTTATTGGTAACTATCATCAACCACTGTTCAACCTATAAACCCAACAATACTCACGAAAATGATTGTTTTAAGAAGCAAATACATATACGCATATCCAGATACCATATTACAAAGTCATACTCAAGTGGATACAATGAATCAGAATTCCCTTTTCCCTGAATAATGAATAAGAATTTTATCTAACATATGATCCTATGAAACCCTTGTTATTCGGGTTACATTAGTCAAAGAACTTGTAGTTACAGAATTCAAAAAGATCTATACCTGAAGCAGGAACTGCAAAGGTTCTCCGCATATATCACAGACACAAGATTTTCCTGATGGTAAATTTACCGGATCCAACCAAGCCTACAATCACAAAAGCAGCCCAAAAATGCTCTCTAGAGTAAACAAAAAACAGAATTTCTAAATCTTTCGGATAAAATGAAATATTGATAAGTACCGGTACGCCTCCAGCCTTGCTAGGAAACATTTGACGGAGAAGGGACCAGCGATTCTTAGGCTTCTCAAGAAAACCTAAAATCACGAAATCTTCTTCTTCTTCTTCGTCGTCTTCTTCTTCATACGCAGCAAATACTTCTAGCTGCTGCTGTGGTGGCAGTTGTTCTTCTTCGCCGCCGTCGCCATCAAGCGAGGAGATTCGGAGGCCCTTTTGCATTCCCAAAAAGATACATTTCTCAGTACCATCCGGTTCCTCATCCATTTCAGCTTCACTTTTAATGATCTCAGAGAGTCTTAGGGTGTAAGGGAATGACACCGTGCTTGGGGTGTGAGGATGGCGGCACTCACGGTGGAGAGAGAGAACGTCTGAGGGAGGGAGAGACCAAGAGTGAGAGAGGAAATAAATCCCGGGACGAAAAAGAGAGAGAGGAACTGATACATACCTTGGTGGCGTCCGGCGGCCTTCCATGGTCACCGGATAGGTCCTAAATGGAGAGGCCGACAGAGTGTTAGAGAGAAAGTGCGCGAGATAGAGAGATACGAACGGTTCCGGATTACTTAGCGACGTGGCGACCGGCGTGAAGTTAGGGTTCCCAATGAAGGAGAAGAGGAGCGGCGGAAGCAGTCTGGAGATAGCGTGGAACTGGAGATCGAGCTGAAGCTGTCGACTTGAAGTGCCAAACTGGAAACGGTGCGTATTGCAGGCAGCCAAAACGGTGCGCATCACTAAAGGGAGGATTATCCTCATTGTATTCACAACGATCTATTAATACAAGTGCACCTATTTCTCAAAATAAAAAAGATAAAAAAAACCAGTAAACCGGTAGGATTGTTTCGGTTCGATAATCGATTTTAATTTTTTTTAAACAGGTCAAAATCGATTTGGTTCTAATTTTTTTTTTCTAATATCGGACTGAATTCAACCGAATCGATTTATATATATATATTTTAATTTTTTATATTGTATAAAATAATTTTTATATAATTTTTTATATTATATCATAATTGATAATCATCCACTCAAAAGATTTTTTAAATTGTATAAATAATTTTTCTATGATTTTTTATTTTATATCATAATTGATAATCATTGCATTATATATATACATATATATATATATATATATTAGTTGTGTGCTCACGTAAAATACTAGAGGTAGGCTAGGTAATAATGTTGATCTGTAAGTTGGTACAAAATTCGAAAAAAAAAAAATTAACATGGTAGAATGAAATTATATAAGTATCATAAAAAACAACATTCATCCACAGTAGTGGCTTAGAAAGATTTCGATAATTGATATGACATGGAGCCTTCACAAAAATTGGTTATTATCTTAAAGGAGATTGTATAAAGTAAAAGCTCATTTTTTTCTGTTTTTTTTTTTTTTTTTTTTTTTTTAATTTCAAACTATTGAGTGATGGTTTTATAAGGTTATGAATGATGTATAACAAGTAAATGTAAGTAGTGTTTGAATAAAATTATATCATACTCCACTCCTAAAGTCTAATTACGTACGTACGAATTCAATTTATTTACACATCCTTATAAATCTCAACAGTTTTCAAGGGATTTCCTAAATATCAGTGGGTCATAGAAAACATGATTCAGTACTATTAGTGCTGATTTTTCAAGTTAATGGACATCTTCTTCACGTCCACTGTCTACTTAATTAATCAATGCACAACCTTTCAAATTTAATGACTTGACCATCAACAGACGTCATGAATTTTCTTTCATTTTGGATTAGATCGATAATCCCAATCCATATACTAGCGGAGGTCCTCTCGATCGTGGAGTTTTTTTCTTCAATCATCTAGCAAGCGGGTCTCACATTTATAAATTAAGCATAGACACTACAATATATCTATACGAGCTGGCAACGATATTATTTACTCTGAAAACATATAATTAATTTTCTATATTATTGAAAAATGAGTTTTCTATAAACATCTTAGTTTTTGAAATATCTTTTTACTTTTTGTCAATGAAAAAAAATTATATTTTTCTTTTAAACAAGAACCAAAGCAGTCTCAATTTTCTTTTTCCATACCAATATATACGCAACGCAGAAATCTGGCTGGTATAAATAATGCAAGTGGTAGATAGCATAATCAACGTCCCATAGAAGATGGCCTCAACCACTATATATGTAGAAGACAAGCCCCTTGACATTGAAAGAGATAATAACAACTAATGGGTCTCGTCTGATCACTTTTTATATTATTATTATTATATATATATTATATGCTACATTTCTAATTAATATAACATAAAATTCTAATTTTATTATTCAAGTCTATTAATTTTATAACATAAAATTCATATACTAGTATAATTATACACTAATTATACTATTTTAATCTTATTATTTAAGTTTATTAATCTCACTAATAAGTCAGACACTACTTATATTATATTACTATAATTGAACATTAAAGTATTAGTATTTGTTAATAATAAATACTAAATTCTCACAATTAAGTTTAATATTAAAAAAATTATAATATTAAACATATATAGTGTCACACGTGTAAATAGTAAACTGGAAAATCGGACCAGACTGAAATCGAGAAAATTGAAATTTCAGTTTTGGTGATGAATCAGTCCGTATTTATTTTTAAATTTCATCGGTTCTAAAATTTCTCCAAAACCGGATTGAACCGGATTGATTACATTCCTAGTTTTCATTAATGTGTTAAGAGTCCCAAAATGTTGCGTTTTGTCTATGTAAAACGCAGTGTTCTTATCCTGTGACAGGGGGTTGTACACCTGTCAGTTTAATTTGATTGAACTTAGGAGATGAAAAAGAAATAGAACCTGTTAACAGTTTGGTTCTAGGGGGAATTTGATTGTTCGAGATTCAAATTGTGTATTAAATTTGTAATAAGGTCTCATCAAAGCATTATTGTATGTGTGGAAGTTTAAGGATGCTACTTAGGAGATGAAAAAGAAAATTGTGCTGTCATGAATTGTAACCTTTTCGTTTTGCTGCTGAAAAACAGTAGGTAGTAGTCCTTGTTTATTTACAACCAAAGTGATTGATTATTATAACATGCCCAGGCTGAGATAGTCCAACCACGACCGCACCCATGTAAGTTTATTTTAGGATTGTGCTTCAGTGTGATGCTATTTTTCTTTAGATCCCAAGTTCATGTTTGGATTTTCACTGGGTTTGGTTTGCATGTTTCATGTAGAACTACTACTTATATATATATAAAATGTTTAATGTAGAGATACAAGATTGCGTCATTTGCTGAAGGTAGAATTGCTATGTAACTAAATGGTTTCAAATTTTTGCTTTATTTTCTGACTACTAGCAACCTAGACTTTTTGCTGTCAACTACTTGACTTGGACTGTGAAGACACAAGATTTTAACAGCGATGGTAGACAACTTAGCATTATTTAATGATAGGATGGCCAAAAGTGGGTCTTCTTCGTCAGTTGTGTGGGACTGAATGCCATTTTGGGTTTGCAAAAGTACTAGCTGCATCTACACTATAATTCCAAAAGGACCGATTAATTTGAAGCTTCCCTAAAATCAATATAATCTCAATTTCATATGAGTTACTCCTATATATATAAATATATATATATGGGTTTCTCCTTGTCCCAATCATGTGGGATTGAGCCATTGAGGTGAATCTAATTTCTAGTTCCGGGTATGGGACAATCGAATATGAAATCACCATTTGTCTCATAAGCTTAAGCAAATGGGAAAATGTAGATTTTATTTTTTATTTTATATCTTAACACTTCTTTTCATATGTGGGTCAAACTCCCCCTCAATGAGTGGGCCTAACATATGGAATATTTAATTAAATGGGGTAGAATGTAGAGTCAGGGTTCGAACTCAGGATCTCTGTTTTGATACCATATGAAATCACCACATATCCCATAAGGTTAAACTAATGGAAAAATGTAGATTTTATTATTTATTTTATATCTTAACATCGGACACAAAACCTTAGAACTGTTTTGTATCCATCTTTTCTTCTGTGGAGATCTCTAATCTTCACTGAGTTAAGCTTTGATTCTCCTTTGGAAAATGTAAGTTTTTCTATAGCTTCTTATGGGTGTGGGATAATTGGGTGCAAGGTTTATAACGGTATAGGGAACTGCCAAGGGTTTGAAATGATTGTTTTTGGGGAGGAGGTGTTTGGAGACAAGCTCGTGGCAAGGCTAGTTTGCTGGTTATTAATGCATGGAGGCCTTGGTGCTAGGCTATGCATAATGGGGACTGAATTGAACTGGAGAATTGCACGATTGTGTGTTGTTATGCCACTCACGATGAGCTATTTAGGGCAGACCAATGTCATTCTTAGATTTGGTTAACTGCTGAAATGCTTCAATTATTCACTAGAAACTGCAAAGGCAGGTTGAGTGGTCTGAGCAAGTACGGTTTTTTAACTTTTCCAGTCAATGGGTGCGTCCGGGCCTTTTATCTTGAATTGAATTTCGAAACCAAGTTTGTTTTCGGCCAATCTTGAATTTTACCATCTTCAATCCTATAGTTAACGAGTCCCATCTAAGTTGTACATCTAGCTCTTATCTTTTGAATTCAAAACTCATCTCAACTGATTTCATCTTATCATTACAATTTTTTTAAAGTTTTACATAAAATATAATAAACAATTCAACTTTTTCAAATCTCAAAATAACTTTCTTAAATTCTCACATAAAATATAATAAACAATTCAATTTTTATTGTACTATTCACAAATCATTTCAACTCATCTCTGTATCCAAACGATTCTGCTCCCTACTAATTAGGATATTGGATTTTGATTAATATTATTATTGTTAGCATATATTTACCTACTCTACGTACCTAAATTGTGGTAATATTTTGTAAATATTCTAGGTCAAAATATTTAGTATTTAGGTATTGATTGTATTTTCTTTATTTATACAAGTCTCATTATACTTTAAATAGGCCAACCATGTACATTGTCAATACAAATTAAATTTTAAAGTTTTATAATATATAATTTTCTATATGATATCAGAAAAGATACATTCTAGTCGCTATTGTCCATGTAGATCTTTTTGTAGTAGCATTGGTGTTCCCTTGCTATTTTCTTGACAGTCCATCACGTTTGCTACGTCAATTCTATTCTACTTGATAGTTGTAGCTTCTTTCACACTTTATGCTCCGTATATGCTTATATTTTTCGAGAGCCTAAGGCCACCATATGACTTTTCGAGTGTTATTTGTGATTCTATGTGAAAATCGTGCAAGTCTAACCTAAAATGCACTCGCACAAACCTCCTAGGTTTGTTGCGCTGTCCATGCACTACACGCTCTCCCACGTGCCAGTAACTCCTTTGACGAGTCTCTTTTCTCCTATTATGGCAAGCCCAATTTTAGTTTAAGATAACGGGTAATGATACCCTTACAATCGGTTCACTCCTCCTTTATTACTTATACTATATTTGAAATTTTTTATTTTTTTATCATTTTCTTTTAAGTATTTTTTCAACATCCTTAATCATTAAGGAAAAAATTTTTAAAAAATATAATTTTACTAATAGTCATTTCCTTACCCATTAAGTAAAATAAAAAATTAAAAAAATCAAATAGAAAAAAAAAATAGTAAATAAGTAGTAGAAAGATAGTAATCCTATCATTTTCTTAAGTTAACACCACTCTGAGCCCAACCAAATCCATCCACCTCATTTGTCCAGTCAGCAGCCACGTCTCTGCCACATACGCATTGACCCGTAGACTTCGACATATTACTAAGAAAGAAATAGTAAAGTGGATTAGAGACAAGAAAAAAAAAATTCTACATTCTATTTACCAGCCATTTTCATCAGATGATTGACAACAACAAATAGAAGTGATTTTAACCATTTTACATTTATCATTTAATGCGCAACATGAAATATTTTAGGACAACATCAAGTTTGAGATCAAACGAGGAATGTATCATGGGAGGCTGGGAGCAAGGTTTAAACACTAAAATCCCCCCTGAATTTATTAGGTTCTTAAAAACAGTCGTTCGATGGTAGTGGCTATTTACTAATCAATTGATAGATGGTTAAATGGGGAGGTTGTAGATTTTTTAAAGAGGGAAAACAGCATTATCTTTAGCTCAGATATGAAAGCAATGTCATAAAGGCCAAATCTCAAATAGCATGAAGAACAAATGACAGCTATTTTTTTCAAAAAATTAATAATACCACAAACTAATGATGGATATTGAAGCCAGCACCCTACAAGTGTTATTTTAGCTATATAAACTGACTTGTGGATCAAAACGTGCTCGAAGCATTTACTTTGAAACAACTTGACATGCCAAGCAAAATCTTCATCTAGGCAGGCCACGAAAGTGCAACTAAAACAACAACCAAAAAAGAGAGAAGACTCCGCATAAGGACACACTGCTCAAGCAGCACCAGCACCCTTCCCTTTCTTTCTCTGGAGCTTCTTCATGTAGAACTCCAGTTCTTTTCCTTCCAAGATGTATCTATGAAAACACAAAATGGTGAGAAACCGAATAAGATGACATAGAAAACTGAATACGAAACAAAAATTGTAAATCTTGTACTTACCCATCAGCTCTACCGCATTGTCCTGGTCGAGAAGAGATGCAAGCCAACAATCTACCACTCCCAAACTGCTCTTCAATATGGAGATCAAGTTTACGACCTTGCTGGCGCTTCTCAAGCTTCCTAAGGACATGGTTACTCTTCTTTGCTTCCTCTGTAGCTGCTTCTACTTCCTTATGATTGATATGATGAAACTTGTTATTTCAAATTGATAAATACACACCAAAAAGGAAGATGAACGCTTCTGAGATCACACAAATGTACAGTTCATCAGAAAATACTATCTAGAGTTCCATTGAACCTTGATAGAAGACATTGAAGAAGGAACCGCCGTTTACTTATGAGAAAAAAAAGACAATGACATGGCATCGGTTCTATGCAGAACAAATAGCCGGAGTTGTATTCATGCACGATAAGTAGATCAACTATTGGAAACAACGAAGACAATAGAAAAGAAGCAACACCCACATCAATGGCATCTTGAAACAGAATACATAGTATTAGGGGATGTTTGGAAAAGTTTCCCATCCCATCCCATCCCAAACATCATTCAACCACAAACACTTTCAAACTAATCATTACACTTTTTTCAAACTAATCATTACAGCTTTCTCAAACTTTCAAATAAAAAATAAAATAAAAAATCAACTTTTTCAAATCCCAAAATTAAAATAATATTAAAAAATAATATTCTAATAATATTTTAATTTGATAATATTTTCTATTCAACTTGTTTTCTCTCATTTCCCAAAACCCAGTAAATACTGAACTCAAACTATCACTATTATTCATAAACCATCTTACTATTATTCACAAAATTTTCATCGCATCTCATTCCCCAATCATCCCCTCAATATTAGATTTCTGGCATTTTGATACTAAGGCAATGATATTCCAGACCTGATAACCTAACGAATCAATTTTGTGATACAGATCAAGTAAATGGGGCGAAATCATACTACAAAGCTTGTAAATAACATAATCCAAGAATTCTGCCCCCACCATACTTCCTTCACTTAAGCCATAAGGACTACAAATGATACAGAGAAGCGAGCAATTGCCTGTAAAGGCACAACATTCAGTTATATATGTAAAAGCAAATATAAAGACTGCCTTTCAGTCTGACCCGATTGGTACGAAAATACCGTAAAAGGCTTTATTGATCCTATCTTAGAAGCAGAAGACACACCATACCTACACCATAATGGTCTAACTCACCCTCTTCCCACCAACCAAAAGGGTACCTAGCATGTTGCATTATCAAGAAGATACAAGAAATGAAGAAAATATTATAACATGAATGCTAGCCGTCATTAAAAAGAACCAAGGAAGAAATCAAAATAGTTGATTGAATTCTACACCTTTGAAACTAATATCACCTAACTGGATTTTGTCAATTGTCATCATCACCAGCAGGTAGTTACAACTTACATGTAGCTTTTCACCTTTGAAAGAAAACAAAACCTTAGCCCATTAACATAGAACTATTCACAAGCGGAAGAAGAGGGCCAGCCACCCAAATTTTCATAAAATGCCCCCTTTCTTTTAGATCCATTAATTTCAGGACCTTTTCACTTGCCAATAGAAAACGAGGCGGGAAAATTCTATAAATTCACCGGCATTTACTATAAAAAGATTCAACAAGTGGTGAAAGAACAGATTTTGGAAAATGTATTTTATATATAAAAAATAATAATAATCATTTTTTTTCACATTCGCATCTGCAAGAATTCCATGTGCATTAGTAATGCAACACAAATTAAGACTGATACAATGAGCATTTTCCTCTGATCTGTAAGGTTATTGTCACATCTGGCTGTACAGAAGCTATAAATCAATCCAAATAAAAGCAAACAATTTGGAGAGAATGACTAATGGTACCTCTGGGGTTTCCTTCTTAGCAGCTGCCTTCTTCTTCCTACCAATGTCAACTCCATAGTGCTGAAGGTACCACTGCTTGAATGGGGCAGCATCCACCTGAACAATAGCACTTTTCACTAGAGTTTGTGTCCTCACAAGCTCATTATTTGAAGCATTGTAAACAACATCCAGTATACGAGTTTTGCGGGTGACAGCTTCACTACCCCATGAGTAGTTCCCAGTATCCAATCTGAGGGCTCTCCATTTCACATTACCTCCTCTCACACGAATTCGCCTAACCGTCTTGTTGCTTGAAAGTTTGGTATTAGCAGGCTGGCGGCCAAGCTCATACCTGCACAAGTCAAAAAGTGATCAGCATTGCATAGAGAGAAAATTAGTGATAACACAGGCAAATGCGAAGAAGCCAACTCAAATATCTCATCATGACACGGGAATGTCTGCTTTATTTTTTCTACTCATGCATACAAACACGCATACACATATACATATATTGATAATCACACATTAAAAAGTCTAGTATCGTATACATATTACGAGGCAAAACAATAGAAATTTTTTCTCCTTGGGAAATTTGAGTACAAAATTTGAGTTCACGTTAGAATATTAACCATGTAACACTACATCAAACAACCCGATGATAAATAAGGGTAATCTTCAGTGACACCAAACAACCTGAGTTTCCCACAAATATCCTAAGGTACCAAATTCAATATATCAGACAAGATAGAGCCGTAGAACAAAATTTTCACGTGGCTGCCCATTAGGACAAGGGAAAGAATGAAGAAAGAAAAGTTAGAAAACCAAAAAGAGTCCAGCAAGGATATTACTCAAACGTGTTTTGTGACTGAAACTCAGTGTAACTATCAAAACGTGAAAATTCGAAAACAAGACTTTAGCTCGGGACAGCAGCATATATGTATATCAGGGTAAAAAGCACTCACTGAGTTTAACAATCAAACAACCCCGAATAACCAAAAGTTGAGAATTGATCAAAATGAAGACCACAGCACTGACAGATCCGACAAGAGATAATAAAAAACCCCGATCAGGAAGCCGAGAAAATGAAAGAACAAAGAGTATAGCAGTCGAAAAAGAAAATAAAACAGTGCTTCCATACTCTTTCTGACCAAACAAACAGAGACGGGAGAGATTATTATAATTTATAAATTAATAACGCAAACAAATAAATGAGTGAGAAAGGGTGGATTGCATTACTTTCTCTTCTTCCTCCATGCCTTCTTCTTGCCTCCAGTGGCACGCCTCTTGTGCATAGAGTCACGCGAGATACCTAACATTTATCGAACAGAAGCTTCCATTAGCTCGAGCATGAAAGAAAGAGAGGGAAAAAAGTGAGTGCCTGCGGATTGTCTCATTACCCATGGTTGGGGATTGGAGAGGGAGATCGAAGAGTACGAGCTCTTGTTCTTCTTCAGCGCCTCTGGCTTCTTCGGCTCACCAACAGGCCACAGCGCCTCCTCCTGTCTGTGTTGTACGATGGCTTTTTAGTTTTTATGCTGAAACCCTAGTTGACAACCAAACCCGACGTTATAAAATTTAATTAAAGTAAAAACATTTTTATGACATTATTTTTTTAACAAAACTCATTAATAAGTTGATTACAATTGGCTTAAAAAAATTATGATTGCAATTGATTTTTCCATTTTTCATGGGGGGTGCATTATCGTTTCATCACAACTATGGCTAACATGACATTATTATTTTTATTTTTTTTTTAGAAATGATATTTATCTTCGTAGAATGTATAAGCGTTGCACAATTCTTTTGAAAAAAAATGAGTAAATACGAGACTCACATGAAAAATAATAATAATTTTTTTAATTCTTGAACTGCTCTTTTTCAAAAGAATCACGCGACGCTTACACACTCTATGACTATATCTAGCATTACTTGTTAAGATAACAAATAATGAAACTAACTTTGTCATCCTTTGAAAACTTCCCTAGTTCATATAAGGAAAAAGTTACTTTGCCGCACAAAGCTTACCGCTCTATTTGACCTCTCTGTGAAAAATAATAATAATAATTTTATTTTAGTTAATGATTAAAGAAATGATATTTAGTATATTGATATATTTTTTATATTTTTTAAAAATATTTAAAAATTAAAAAAAAATTGGATAAAAAAAAAAACACTAGCTTTGCAATGTACCCCGCCATGTTCCCCTGTGGCCTTAGGCTGCCCTTCTATCGGCCGGTGCGAGAAGTATTGC
>QEOT01003536.1:4639-37001 GCA_003123785.1 Pterocarya stenoptera | reverse complement strand
TTAAATTTAAATTTAAAAATCTAGAAATTCTGTCAAAACTTAAAATTTCTACCCAATTTTCTTAATTAATAAAATATCATTTTCTTAAAACTCTTCTCTCAATTATTCATTGACTATATTTAATCCTTCCCTACTTATTTATATTTATTATTTATCTTTAGATTGATTCATATATATATATATACTTATTTTATTTTCAAATATGTTTATAATTTTTATGTTGGGCGATGGATTCTTGGCATTGCCCACAAAAAGGAAAATTATACGATTAAAAAAAATAAAAAATAAAAATAGAGAGGTTAAGTACCGTGGAAGCAATTAATTATCACCTTGCTACTGTCTCTAGACAATTAGCCCACAAGATTTTAATGTTATGCATTTGTTTCAACATTGTCGGCAAAGGATGATTTTATATTGGACTAGTTTCAGGATCTTCACGAATCCCATAGGGCTCTGTACCTAATCTTTTCATTGTTCAAAATTCAAATGATTTAATTTGAGATATGCCTTAAACTCTTATTTTGCAGTTAAAAAAATATTTTAATTATAAGCCGGTACATTCCCTCTACACTGCTTACTTGGTAATATCTTATTTATAATAATAAATTTAATTTAAAAAAAATTATATTCATCATCTCAACACTATATATTTAATTTTTAATTTTTTCTACCTTAACAGGTATGTAGTGTATAGATAATGAAAAGAATAACTCCAAATATATATATATATTTTTAAAAAGATCAAAAAAGGTATTTCATTGGACTGCTAGTGCTTGTTTGTAGAGGTGAACAAAAACTGACGCAACAGGCCGCCATCGACTGGAACTGACCGGCCACGTCAAGAACCGGCCGGCGTGAAGTAGAAAATGGAAGGAATTGACATTCAGGGTTCGGTCTCGGTTGGAAGCTGGATTGGCCAATAAAATAAAACTATTTTTTTTTTAATATACCCTAATCAAAACGACGCCATTCTACTTAAGTTTAAGTGGAACAACATCATTGTACACCTATAAGTAATGAAAACGCCGTTGGCGTTGTTTTATTCAAAACGTATGAAAAAAAAATATGTATGAAACAACACCGTTTCACTTAGACTTAAGTGAAACGACGTCGTTTTGAGATGGGGTCGTCTTCTTCTCCAGACCTTCTCCTCGATTCACTCTTCTGCAACTCTCTCTCTCTCTCTCCCTCTCTCTCTCCTCTGCAACTCTCTCTCTCTATTCTCTCAGAAGAAGCTCGTCACTAGGGTATCTGAACTCCGATCGAGAACCATAGGAGTCAATACAGCTGGTTTTCCTCCTCCTCATCAACCGGTTACGGTCGGTTGCTCTCCTTTTTTTTAGACGTCGGTCGGCATCGATTTTGCCCACTCACTTGTCTGCTCAAGTTGATATTTTCTTCACTCAACCTTTTTCTTTTTTTCTTATCTTTTTTTTTTCCTTGATATAGTTTGCTAAGTTTAGAAAACAGTGCTCGAGTGCAAGAGATAATTACGTAAAGGGAAATGATTTTTTAATCGATGAATTCATTGAATTGTATCTATTCTTTTTTTAAATTTTTTTTTTAAATGATTGAGAAAGTGAATATTATTAAATTTTTGTATTTTAATAAAGAATATTTTTTAAAAATACAATTGCAGTAATCATTGTGAGCATCGGTTGTAACCGTTCCAGTAGCAATCCTTACACAAATTATTCCGACAAAATGTAGCTTTCTTTGGGTCAAAATTAACCTAAAAAATCATCATATTCATAAGAGCTAGCTTTGATATCCATAGCTTACATCACACGTTACACTTACTAAGAAAAAAAATAAGTTCTTCTAATCATCATTCCTAAGTTCTAACAGTCCTGTCATTGGTGTTCTAAACTGCATAATACACGCTTTTGCTTCTACGTCTTAAACATCATTACTCATGAATCGAGGTGAAAGTAAGGGCTATGATGATAAGAGTTGTGAAGGAACTTGGGCAATGCATATCAGCTCGATGATAAGGGGAGAGAGAGAGATTTGCTATAGTTTGCTATTGGTATTAAGAAATAAGAGTAATTACATTTTGCTCTCTCGAACTTTCATTCAATTTATAATAGACCTTCGAAACTATTAATTGCATCAAAGTGGACCTTTGAACTTTCAAAACTTTCCAATTCTCCCCTTCCGTTTATCAGCAACGTTAAATCTAAAGGAAATTCACTGTAAAAATATAATTTTTATCTAATTTATTATCATTGACCATATAAAATATAAAATAATATATGCTATCAATTAATAATAAATCATTAATCATTAACCATATATAAAATTATTTTATACCTAAGTTGCAAGCAAGTATGAATAATTTATGTACACAATGAAATTATTTGATATTCATTAACCATATATAAATTAGTAAACAAAAATTATTTAATGATTTATGATTTATTATTAATTGATAGCATATATTATTTTATATTTTATATGGTCAATGATAATAAATTAGATGAAAATTACATCTTTACAATAAATGTTATGCATGTGAGCAGCATGTGTAGTAAATTTTCGTTAGATTTAATGCTGTTGGTAGACGGAAGGGGGGGATTAGAAAGTTTTGGAAGTTCGAGGATCCATTTTGATGCAATTAATAGTTTCAGAGGCACATTGTGAATTGAGTAAAAATTCGAGGGTTAAAATGTAATTAACCCTAAAAAATACATTTTGCTAAAAAAGCGATCACATGACAAACATAAATTATTATAAGAAAATTGGTTATTTGTTGTCAATTATTTCCTATCAAAATTATTATTTTTTTATTAAAATAAGTCTATTCTCGTTCTAAATAGTCATTTTTGCTGCAAATAATTTGTCATAAATACTCATTTTTCTTGATATGATACGTCACATTATATATTTATTTTTATTATAAAGTAGATCTAACGGATTCCATTAAACCACGTCAGTTTATGAATTTACTTTTGTGTAATTTCTTTGTGTCTATAGCAGGTCTCGACATATAATATTTATTATTTTTCATATAAATATTTTAGATATTATTAAACGAACAATAAATATAATAAGACCTATTTCATGTGTCTCTCATTCAAATCATTAAATCCAAACAATATGAACTTGAGCGAATCTTTTCTCAATATTGATATATGCACTTTTGTAACGACCAAGTTCAATAATTCTAAGGTTGGAATATTGGTAATTTTTATTAAGTTTAAATTATATTTAATGGGTCATATTGAATAAGTTCACGAGTGATAAGTTATTGAAGTTGATTATAAGTTTTAATTAGGCTCAATAACTAGATCAAGTCTCATTTATTATTTATTAAACGAGTTAGACTCCTTTTAGAATTTAAAGATCGGCCATTAGAAATTTATTTCAATTTAAAATCATTACTGATTGAAGTCTCATATGTCTCAGGCACTGCCAATTCTACATTGAATGAATTACTAGATCATGTTTTTAAATTCAAACTCTCTTCTTGAATAATTACTATTGAGTCCAACTCGAACTCATTGGCACTCTCTCCCAAATCTCTCTATAAATATCTTTCATTCCATGTGTTGTTTGAAAAAATCATAAACCTCCATAAGTGCAGCGGTTAAACCCAAGATATCCAGTCCAGCATCGCGCGTGTCCCATGTTCACCATGCCAATAGCCGACTGCTTCGTTCCTCTCACAGCATCCTTCTCGTTTTCTCTCTCCTCATCTCTCACGTTTGTTTTCTCTTAAGCTTTCAATTAATTTATTTCTCTCTCTAACCAGCACCGAGCGCATGAAAGGAAATTAGTTGTGCCTCGAAAATATTTAATTAGCGCTACAAGGTAAGTAATTTGATAATAAATTAGGATTATCATATGTTAGCTAGTTATATATATTATTATTAATGTCAGTTTTTTGAAAGTTACTATTTACGTTCCACGCATGTCATAATATTTACAAGTACATCATTCGTCATGTTTTATTCTGCATCTCATGTTTCATTCACCATAATATAGTTATGTATGTATTATGTATCTCATGCATCTCACATTGCATAAGACACGTAAACATTCATAAGATCCAATGTAAGATAAGCTCATAATAGTTAATCAGATGACTATTCAGATGCATGGTACCAATGCAATTTATGAATGGTGCAAGCCACGGTTTTAAATGTGATCCACCATAGTATGCTAGAATACTATTAGCGGTTTCACTTGTAGTCACAGGATGTGAGGCTGATGCATAACCTTGCACACAGAGTTAAGTGTGTGGGCCAGTATAATAAATAAGGCAAGTCAGATAAACCAAGATGAGTCATGCATGTCATAAGCATACATATGAATTATCATGATTTTAATTTTCAACATGAAATATTTTATAAAAAAACTATATTTTAAGTATATTTATGTTATGAAGGGTTTCTTACTAAGTATTCGACTCATTTTAATTTTTTTATGTTTTTAAACCACCTCAGCTCAGAATATTTATGAAGGTAGAGCTGTAGGACGAGACGTGGTCTAGGAGGCATGACAGTAGCCTAGATCATGTACAGAGATTTTAAGTTATGATTTTTATAGCACAGACTTTGAAAATTTTAAATAAATGCTTCCATGCACTCTTTCTTATAATCTTAGTATTTTAATAAAGAATAATGATTTTATTTATAGAATTTTTGTACCTAATGCTTCTTTTAGAATAAAAGAAAATATTTTTAAGTCAATGTCAGTAATAGTACTCTGACTCCTGTGATTTTCTAAAAATGAATAACGCACTTCTTTACTATAGAGAGCAGGGTGTTACAAAGTGTCCTTGTATGTCATAGCTAAACAACGCTGATAAGTGAAAGTAAAGGCTTTGAAATATTTAGTTTCCTTTTATGTCATAATTAAACAACGATGATAAGTGTAAGTAATGGCTTTGAACTGTTTTTGGATTGTGAGTTGAGGGGCTCGACTCTTGAGCTCTGCCTGACTAGTTCGCGACGATTGAAGTCGTGGGTTTTGGGGTATACATGCATTAATTATGATATTATAGTTTTTAGGTACGTAGGTAGTATTGTCGTTCAATAATAGCCACACGATAGCTGCAAATTTAGTGTAAATATTATAACCAATTGAATTTCTTTTGGTACGTAAAATTCATTAAGAAAATTTCAGTCAAGTATATATAATATCGGCACACTGATGTTGTAAAAAAAGTCTATCACTATCACACGAAAGATCATTTATATACAAGAAGTCTCATAACCTATTCATGAGTTAGTACAATTATAAATTTTTTGGGAGTCTCTATGTTCTTAATTGCTATATCGTTGATTAAAAGAGACAATAAAAAGGGAGTCATGTTATGCAATAATTTGTTTATGATAGAGTGAGAGATAATAGTCTATATAGAGAAATGATTTGTACAAGTCCCAAATAAATAAGTCTTATACAAACCATTATAAAAAAATAGACCTACTTTTTAAAATGTAAAAAAAAAAAAAAAAAACTAGTCTTTATAAGTTAGACTCACTTTTTTATAAAAAAAATTTATATAAAATTTATCTATTTAAAACTTGTACCTAACATTACTCGCTCATAAAATATGAATTGACTTATAATAAGAGTGGGAGTTGTGGACATGATAAGCATTGCGCTCATACCGTATAAAGTATACAAATGTCGCCAAAGAGAGACGGAGAATTTTGCACTTATCGCTTAAAAGAAAACAAGTAATACAATTGAATATGCCAAGTGAAAAAAATAAAATAAAATAAAATATGCCAAGTGAAAAATGGTCCATTGCTTATCTTGAATTTCATTTGTTTGATTTAAAAAAAAAAAAAAAATCTCATTCATCAAGACTCTTTGTTCCATTGGCGGAACCAAGTGGAGACCATAGGAACGATCAGGTGAATTTCTTTTCTTCTCTTTTTACTCGGATAGTTTGTTTCATATATAAGGTTAGATAATATGAGATAAAAGTTAAAAATTGAATAAAATATTATTATAATATATTTTTAAAATTGTAAAAATAAAAGAAGTCGTTACGTTTAGGTAATAAGGTGATCTCAGATATTCTGTGAATAGTAGTAAAAAACTAATAGAAAATAATAATAAATATTGAATAATAGTAAATATTAATAAAAAGTAGTAAAAAATAATTTAAAAATAATAAATAATAGTCTGACTACCAAACGGAGTTAGTCTCTTTAGTCGATTGCTTTCCTAAATGTAATAGTGGTCTAAAGTATATGTATTTCACTTTTTAAAAGCTAATTAAAAGGTATTTGTTTTAGACACTTGGCGTTTGTTATTCTTATATCGCACCCTTTATTTATTTATTTGTTTATTTTTATAGGAATATCCTACCCTTTCTTAATTAGTCTCTTTAGTCCATTTTTTTCCTCCATTAAAAAAATACATAAACAAAAAATTTGATGCAACTTATTATTTTCCTCAACAATATTACAAATTTTAATACGACCAATATATACTTTGAATACATATGAAATGGAATTGCATCTATATATAATATGTATTTTTATATATTAATAAATACATACACAACTACATATACACAAATGTACATGACACAATCATTATGAAGATCAAAACGACTATCTTTTTTCCTGCTTGTCTTCCAACCAAAATCGATTATAACCCAATCAGACAATTCCAATACGATTTATAAGTACTAAATTTATCATCAATTTCCTTCGACTAACCATTAACTTTGTTAATCAAAACTGAAAAATATTGGTACCAACATATTTGCTCGTCTTTTTGGATTCAAAAAATGACATTTACAAATCTTTTAACAATTATTGTATTGTCATTTCTGACGTGTTTATATAGTATTATAAAGAACTTTTATAAACATAAAGAGATTACATAAAAATAAATTCACAAAATGATATAATTTTACATGATATGTTAGATCTATTTTACATTAAAAGTAACTTTTCAATCTAACGTACTACTATATTAAGCCACGTCAATTTATAAATTTTCTTTTGTGTAATCTTTTTATAATTAAAATATTTTTCTTTAAACTTATGTTATAAAGAAAAATAAGCCAGAGAGTGCAGTAAAAGGAAGTAGGTAATTATAATTTTTAAGCATGACATTGGTAATTGTAATGCTTGAAGCAAAATGGTAAGAACGCTTGAAGCAAAATGGGAAGTTCAACAACGATCTTAATAGTATTTAATTATATGTTTCAGTGTTTTGCATTCCTATTGGGCTAAATAATAGCAAGGGCAGTTACGTCATTGTGCTCTTTCAACAAATGATAAAAAGCCCGATTTCAGACTCTAGACAGAGAGAGAGAGAGAGAGAGAGAGAGAAGCACTTTGGAACAGAAATAGTTAAAGTCTCTATTGGCCATAGAGTTCGGAACCCGAACAACCAAAAGCCAAAGAAGCCTCAACCGACGGTTCCCTCCCTCTCTTTCTCTCCTTCACTCCCTCCCACACCGCAAAAACCCTTTTTCTCTTTTTTTTTTCCTCTCTCTTCCGCTCTCTTGTTTATGTTTGTTTCCCATTATTTTGTCATTGTCGGGATTGGTTTTCGTTTTTTTTTTTTTCTTTGCTTTTAAAACTGGTCCGGCCATGTCGTCGTCCGGTGTAGTCCAGAGCAACTCATGCAACGGTAGCCCACGACCAGCCGGCGGGGGTCCCACCACGACGAGGAGACGCGTGGCCGACCTCATGATTGACGCAGAGAGATCCTCCAACTCCTCCGACTTCTTTGACCACGAAGGCGGCGATGGCGACGACTCCATCGGTGGGACACATTTTCAGAACCTACACCACCACCAATATTACTTCCACCACCCCGTTATAAGGTATCTGCTGCTCCGCTCTCGGGCATTCTTCTGCGTGCCCGACGCGTGGCTGCTTAAGATTGAGAACGGGTTCATTTGGGCGGCGGTGATGGCGCAGTCGTTGAGATCGGGGAGGAACATTGGCCGTAAGATATTCGGGTTTCTGATGCTTTTGGCGGTCATATCGGTGTTCTTGAAGGTCTCGTTTCCGAGTGGTAACGTTGAGGTGAGCGAGAAGAAGATAGACAACGGGCTTTTGATCATACAGACGTTCAAAGATGATCGGGCAATGGCTCAGCGTGCTGTCACCGAGACCCAGACCGCCATGCCCAAGCGTGTTCTCGAGAGGTTGTCTGTAAGTAAATAAATATCTAATTTCAACCTTTTTTTAAAGAATTTTATTTTGGGTACCAATCTCCAAATAATAAGGAAATGAAAACTTCCATGTTTGGTCTATTTCTTTCCCTTATAAAGATCAAACACATACGGAATTCTTCTGATACATAAAATTTCATTATTAATCTTCATTTCCTTTCTTCTTATCTCTTCTGTTTTAGGTATACACGTATCTCACTTTCCTTTTTTATTCTAATGGGAGGTTTGGATATTATTGAGACCAGACGAGAGTTTTGAATAATATATTATTAGAATAATATATTTTAATATTAATTTTATTTTAAATTTTGACAAAATTAAATTATTTATAATATTTTTATATAAAAATTTAAAATAATTATAATAATTAAATAAAATAGAATGAGATAAAGAAAAATTGAGAGGGTCAAACAATTTTTTTGGGTTGGCAACTAAAAAATGGCTTCTTCTTCCGTTGGGTTTAGGAACGGTGTGCTTTCTCCGGTTATTGCTTTGACTTGCAAGATGTAGTGGATGGGTGGAAGGTGCTTTTGAATTTTAGTGGGCGTGGGGTGGCTTTGACCAAACATAGCCACCTCTTAGGCTGCTTTCATGTGATGATTTTTTGGACACTAAGCTCCTTCGTTTCCTGTGCCTTACTTTCGTGAGGACAGCATATGACACGGTAACCTTTGATACGCGGTATTGTACGTGTTCAGGAATTAGACGGAACTTTGCCCCGAGTCCTACTTAAAAAAGAAAAGGAAATGTTGTCAGCTATTTTACTTTGTCTGAGCATTTAATTTAAATATTTTATTTAATTTTTAATTTTATTTCAACTTATCTCATTTCAATTCACTATCCAAATTTTTCATCGACTCGTGAGTTCAGTTGTTTTATTTGGGACTCCCTTTTTGGGGCTGTCTATGTGTGGCCGAAATATAGAACACTTTTTCCTATAGCTTTCTGATCAGTTATCATGAATTTATATGGTTTTTACTTGTTTTACAGACTCCGGAAATATGGATGAAGCCAAATAGTGACAATTTTTATCAATGCATTGTTCGACCCAGGAATCGAATCAGTATGTCTAAGCTTCTATACCCAAATTGGTTAACAACGCATGCATTCGTTGTGTTTTTTTTTTTTTTTTTTTTTGCTCTTTTCTGGGTTCTGATTTTTACCAATTTGAATTTCTCTTAGGAATGGGTACCGCAACAAATGGCTATCTTCTTGTTCACGCCAATGGTGGATTGAATCAAATGAGAACTGGAGTAAGAATTACTATCAAGCGTATTTTCTTTTTCTTTCTTTTTGTAATGGGAATTAAGTATGGATTTTTTGTTACTTGCAATGAAGTGAATCAGCACATTGTCTCCCCAATGATTGTTTTGATGGCTATCTCCTTGTTCACGCCAATGTTATTTAATAAAATCTCGCAAATTGTCTCCTCACGTCTCTTTATTAACTTTATGAGCTATTGCATTTCCATCCCTTCCCACATTAACTGTTAACTTGCCAAGCGACAGTCAAATGGTTTCGCATTGCCTTTACTTCGTCCAGAATGTGTCCTTGTCATGATGGATTTGGTGTGGAAGTGTCGAGAGCACTAATGGTCCACAAATAATCCTGTTCAGTCACAATATCCTTTGAGTTGAGGTTTCTGGCCATTTGGATTCCTCTCAAGATTGCCATAGCCTCAATGTAATCTGCTTCATTGACCAACTTCTCTTTTTTGCTCATTGCCGCAATTACACCACATCTATCATTTCCACTAAGTGCTCCTCAAACAAGGCTCCATCAAAACTCAGCTTAAAAAGTCCTATTATGGTTTCCATGAAATAGCATGCACGCTATCAGATATGTTCTTTTTTGCACAAAGATACTTGAATTCCTTCGGAAAATCATCGCTCCTTAAGCTGTCTTTCTCGGATAATCTAACTTCTCTTTGTGAAAACCTCTTTTCTTCTGTTCCATATCCCCATGCAATGGTAAAAAAGAACCCCAAATTGCCACTCTCTTTATACTCTGCAATATCACATTCTAACATGCAAAATTCTGTCGCTCGATTCCATGGAATCATAATATTGATCTTGTTATATTCAATAAAGATTACGTGGATTTGATTTTTTTTTTAGCTAACTTAGTTAATTGACATCAGATATGTGATATGGTTGCTGTTGCTAAGATAATGAATGCCACTCTGGTTCTTCCTTCGCTTGATCACGAGTCATTTTGGACAGATCCAAGGTATTATTGTAACTTAGTGTGGTTTCCTGATTGATGATTTTATCAGTTCAAACTTCTTTCACTTTTACCAAATAAAATATTCTAATACCTGTGCAGTGATTTTAAAGATATCTTTGACTGGAGGCACTTCATAGAAGTTCTAAAAGATGATATAGAAATAGTCGAGTACTTGCCATCCAAGTATGCAGCAGTCAAGCCCCTACCCAAGGCCCCCGTTTCCTGGTCTAAGGTCTGCAAATAAATGCACTCAAAATATACAATTATTCACCCCATTTTCTTTTACCGGATCTGTATCTCAGATGCTTCATCTGCAGGCTAGTTACTACAGAAGCGAGATGCTTCCATTGTTAAAAAAGCATAAGGTGATAAAGTTCACCCACACTGATTCTCGACTGGTCAATAATGGCCTTGCTTCCTCCATCCAGAAGCTCAGGTGCCGTGCCAATTATGAGGCTCTTCGATACACAACAGAGATTGAAGATCTTGGGAAGATTTTGGTTGATAGATTAAGGAAAAATAGCGAGCCATATATCGCCTTGCATCTAAGGTCTCATATCGTGTGTGAAGTCTTTTAGTTTTCTCTGAATACAGCTACGAAGTTACCCAACTAAGTTAGATCTATTGTAACTGCAGATATGAGAAAGACATGCTTGCTTTCACTGGCTGCAGCCACAACCTTACCACAGAAGAGGCAGAGGAACTTAGGACTATGAGGTACAATGTTAAGCATTGGAAGGAGAAAGACATAGATAGCAACGAGCGGCGACTCCAAGGGGGATGCCCAATGTCCCCTAGAGAAGCAGCTCTTTTCCTCAAGGCCATGGGTTACCCTTCCACTACAACTATTTACATAGTTGCAGGAGAGATATATGGCACCAATAGCATGGCGGCATTTCGATCCGAGTACCCTAATGTATTCTCTCATTCAACTCTTGCAACAGAAGCGGAGTTAGAGCCCTTCAATGCATACCAAAATCGCCTGGCCGCCTTGGATTATATTGTGGCCCTTGAAAGTGATGTCTTTGTTTATACGTATGATGGAAATATGGCCAAGGCAGTGCAGGGACATAGGAGGTTTGAAGGATTTCGAAAGACTATCAACCCTGACAGGTTTGTTTATGTAAATCTCAGGGTTTAATTATTATCAAACTCTATTACTTTTGTAAAAAGTTTGGATATATACATAATTAGTCTACTGATATATAATTTAACCTGTCTTGCAGATTAAAGTTCGTTAGACTGGTTGATCAGCTCGATGAGGGAGCAATATCTTGGGAAGAATTTTCTTTAGAAGTTAGGAAGATGCATTCTGATAGGCTCGGAGCACCATATGTTAGACAGACAGGAGAGTCACCAAGGCTGGAGGAGAATTTTTATGCAAATCCTTTTCCTGGTTGCGTCTGTAATCAGTCTGAGGAGCAACTTACTAGACTGAAACTTGACCAGCGACGTCTTAAGGCTGCAGCACAAAGATAGGGTTTCAGTTTGTTAAGATTATACTGTTTGATAACCATTGCTCAAAGGCGGCTGATAAGGGTTCTTTTGAAATGAACTGATTCTTCACCTTGTATGGAAAACCATAGCTGCCAACAGGGTCTTCAGTTTTGAATCTCATGAGAGTCGAAAAGACTAAGTTTTGGATACCAGCTGAGGAGAACTTGCCAGCAATTTTGGAAAGTGAGGCAACCAGGTTAGCGAAACTGGCACAAGAGACATCATCTCTGTCATACTTCAGAGCTATATAGTATTGCATTGATTCATTATTTTTTTCTTGATCCGGTTGTCAATCTGTAGCAAAATTGGGCACCAAAACGAACTTGATATGTAATAATATTTTTTGTTTATATAGTTCAACACATACGTTGATTTCCGCATGTTCCCACCATATATCATTATAAAAGAAATTGTCTTCATTCGTTCGGTTACGATAAGATGATGGTCTCATTCCAATGACATTGGTGACAGAAACCCAACCTGGAAGTGAAAACCAAATTCAGTAGTTCAGGCTGGCAGCGAGCACAGCCAAAGCTGGCTATTTTTTCTATGAAGAATTGCCACTTCAGAATAAAAATAGGTGCAATTTCGATTGGCTGTGAGACAGTTAGTTCAAAATGTGAGGCACTGCGAATGGTACTTGTGAGACATTTAGGCAGAAGATTGCCTGGTTCAACAATCCTGGTAAAATGGAAACAATAAGACCAAGGGGTTGCTTCCATTTAATAATTTTTTTGTAGATCAAACATTTCTTTAAGAAAAAAATGGCGCAACCAGAGAGGATTATCCGAAAAAACAATTCTTTAGAAGCTCAACATGAGCGAGATGGTGGAGATACAGACTACAAAATCTCTGATTCCGCACTATCATTCAGCAAATTCAAGATCACTGGGAATCCAATAAACTTGATCGGTGAACACATTTCACGCAATCCGTTCCTTAAAATTTCTCCCTCAGCTTCATCAGAGACAAAGTTCTCAAATTTCCGGATAGCATATGTAATAAACCCCTTGGAAATTAAAGAATCATCACGCACTGGGATCAACTCTGCCTCGTTAAAGAAGAACAAACCCGTTATGCTCTACCACAATGAAGGTACGTAAACCTGTTCTTTCAAGTTTTGAGTTGCACTTTCTGTAGGAAAACCTCTCACCGCACCAATAGTCCATTGTGATATGATTCCTGCAGCAATTGCAAAACGAAGCTGCCTCTCCAAAACATCCTGATTTTCAAACATCTCAGGGTACGTGGTCAACTTTCTCATAATCCCTGCCACAACAGCATCACCTGAACCAGTCCGATCGCATGTGAATGGGGTGATGAGCACATCTTCTGTTCCAATCACCACACCATCAAATGAAGAGGCATAGTAATGAATCCGAAGAGTTCCATCGGTTACAAACAAAAGTTTAAGACCATCGTGCCACAGAGGAGAGATTTCCTCACGGGTATAATGGTAATAATCTCGCCGGTTCTTGGTTTGCTCAAAATTTTCAGCATAGTATTCAGGCTTGTAATTTCTTTTCCTCTCATAATAATCTTCGTCTAGAAGAAATTCCAGCTCCTGCCTTGAGACCTCAATAATATTTGCTTCATTCCAGGCTCTCTTGATTATTTCCCGTGTCTCATCACGCGATCTCCACAAAGGCAAGGGCAAATTCAAATCGAAAAATATTAGACCTCCAAACTTTTTGGACCATGTGATCGCTTTAATAAGGGTCGATTGCATTGAAACGGATGCTAGAACTTCCGAATTGAAATGGAATATCCTAGCCTGAAACAGAAGAGATAAGAAAAACATTCAACACTCGGTGATTGCTACAATTTTCAGAGACAGTGCATTAATTTGAATAGTTTTCTTCACATGCTAGGTACTTTCCAATTTCACTATAGCGGTCAATCATATCTGTTGCAGCACATATATATGATTTGTAAGAACCAAACATCTCAAGGTTTACAAGTAAATGGGTCTATCTAACTACCTTATGCCATTAACTTTGAATAACAGCAAACTGAAATAAACACTTGGAGTAGCCAAAACGGGGGCTTTAATACAGCAGGTTGGACTCATGTTATTCAAATCATATTTGTTGTTTCACCTCACAATTCAAACTCCAACAGCAACCTAAATGAATGAGTAGCACGTATTTCTCCTCTAAATGACTAGAGAAAAATGCTATAGACTGCAAGTAATTGTTAACCCAGCAACGTAAAGCACCAATATTCTGTGTTACTGACCTCTTTGAGCACAGCAAGGTTCAGCTCAGAGCTAAGAAGGAAATCCTCGGCCGCCTCTTTCACCGTCTCGGTTCTCATCTTCCCATCCTCAAACTTAATTTTCACGTACGTGCACGCCGTCTTAGTATTAGTATCGAACTTAACAGCCCGCGTCTGCACCTTCTCCATATTCATCATCAACACCAACTCGTCCCCAAAATTATCCTTTCCAACTTTCCCCATGAACGCGGCTCGCCCGCCCAGCCTTACGTGCGATATAGCCACGTTCGAAGGGGCTCCCCCAGGAGCTCTTACGAACTCCGGCGGGTCCCACTGGAGCATTTTCCACTGGGAGTAGATGTCCGGGTGCATCTGGTTGTCGGAAACCCGGACGGTGGGTACAAACTCTTTCCTTACGGCGCCGAAGCAGCAGATCAAGGGTGGGTCGTCGTAAGGAAAATCGATGCCATCGTCGTAATCTTCTAAATCTGGAACCGGGTCTGTTTCCTTTTCTTCGTTGGTTTCAACTGTGCCGTTCTCGGATTGGGTTTTTCTTGAACGCTTTGTTTTCTTAGGCGAAGAAGTATCTGACGAAGTGGGCCCCTTCTTTCTGCCTCTGCGAGCAGGTCTCGGCGATTCGAGAGTACCATTGGTGTCGCCGTCAATGGAAGCTCTAACTAAGCTGCGAAATGGAAGCTCGAGCTTCCGCTCTGAGCCTCTGTCGCCTCTAGAATTCTTAGGGTTTAGGAAGAGTGGAGGATAGTAGCGAAGGAAGGAAAGCGAAGGAGAAGGAAGGAGTAGAAACGCAGCCATCTTCGATAGAGGCTATCTCGACTTGCCCAACAATTCGGGTCGGTTTGCGAGGGTGCTTTTTGTATCCAACGGCCATAAACTCTTGGTTATGCAAACAAGGATTGGAATGTACTCGGTCCGGTTGGATTTGATTTTAGTGATATTTCATTCTCGAATTGATATATATCGATTTTGTATTTTTAAAAATTGATATTGTATGGATTATATATTTAAATCGATACTTTTAATTTTATCTTTTTCGTAAGGGTGGGCAGCGGAGTCCCGCATCCTGCTGCACCGCCCCGCCCCCGCCCATGCGGGACGGGGTTCCGACCCATTTAGGTAGGGTGCGGGTGGCCCCGCCTACACCCCTAAAGAGAAACGGGGGTAGGGAACGGAGGGGGCTAAGCCCCGTTCCGTGTTTCTCCCACTCCGTATGAATATATATAAATATATATTATTTATATTATATATTAAAAATAAAATAAAATCAACTTCATTAGTTAAACGGTGCCGTTTTGTCCATGGCAAAACGGTACCGTTTCATTTTATATTAACACTCCCCCTTTGCCCCCCGCATTTCAGTAACTTAGTTTACTTTCTTCTTCTCAAAGTCTCGTCTTTCTCTCAGACAACTCTTTGTCTCTTGCGCTCTCTCAGACCTCACTTTCTCTCTCGATCTCTTCTCTCTCTCTCTCTCGCACAACTACAGTCTGCACGAGCAGTAGCACCGCCCTTGAAATTGCAACTTTGCTGCACCGAACTCCAAAGGTAAGACTCTTAAACTATATATATATATATTTTTTTTAGTTTTGGATTAGAGATTGGGGGAATGATGGGTTGAATCGGAGATAGAGGATGGGAATAATTGTGAATTTGTGTGCTGTGGATTCTGGTTTGTGCATGTGTTTGTCACTGTGTTTGATTTTTTTTTTTCATGTTTGTACTTTGTAGGGTTTCGGATTTGGAACCCTCAATTAGTTTAGAATCCAAATCCGAAACCCTAAATAAATTGATTTAAAAGTTCAATTCGAAACCCTAATTTTGTTTAGGGGTTTTAGGGATTTCAATTGAAAGCCTTGAAATTGAAATTTAGGATTTTCATTTAAAACCCCTGAAATTAATTTATTTAGGGGTTTCAATTAAAACCCCTAAATAAATAAAAAAAAAATTTAAAATTGTTTGGTGTATTATTACGTTTTTTTTATGTGTTATGTTGGCTTTGCATTGTGCGTTATTTAATTTTATAATTTTTATTATATTGGAAAATCAGAAATGTCTTCTCAAATGGATTACAATGATAGCTCTCCTACCCCTACCAGTATCCCTACCCCTATCCTAGAATTGGCCCCTACTGAGCCTACTCCAACCCCCGAGAGTACACAATGCCCTGCTCCCAAGCCCCCACTGACACAGAGCAAGAAATTTGTGTCCATAATTTGGTTTCACTTTACCAAACTAGAGGGTGGTGACCCCAATAACCCCCAAGCTAAATGTAATTACTGTGGGAATATATATGGATGTCACTATAAGAAATATGGTACATCCCAATTAAAAGGTCCATTTAGAGGAACAATGCAAGAAGAGTCCAATATTAAGATTCTTATTAGAGAAGAGTCAATCTAGACTAGATGTTAGACTAAAAAAATGACGAATCGGAGTAATGGGGGTCCAATGTTGAAGGGGTTTACGAAGTATAATCTTGATGAGTGTAGAAGAAAGGTAGCTCGTATGGTGATCATAGACGAGCTACCTCGTCAGTTTGTGGAGGGGAGAGGGTTTAAGGAACTTGTTAGAGAATTGGAATCTAGATTTTCGCTTCCTTCTTGCCATACTGTGCTTAAGGATATTAAAAAGATATACAGAAAAGATAAAGATGTTTTGAAGGGCCAGTTGGCGGGTTTGGTAGTTTGCTTCACTACTGATACTTAGACTTATGTCTAAAATTTCAATTACTTTGACTGTCCATTTTGTTGATTCTGATTGGATTTTCACAAAAAGATTATTAAGTTTTGTCAAATAGTTGATCACAAAGGTAAGATAATTGGGAAGGCTTTGGAGGCCGCAATAAATGAGTGGGGTTGACACGGGTTTTGATAGTTTTCGTTGATAATGTCTCCTCTAATGATGTCGCATTGGGATATCTGAAAACTTATCTCAGAGAGATAAATAAAACATTCTTAGGTGGTGAATATCTGCATGTTAGATCTGCTGCACATATATTGAATATAATTGTGACTGAGGGGTTGAAAGATGTTGATAACTCGGTTGCACGAGTTGGAATGGCTGTGAAATTTGTGAGATATTCTCATTCTAGATTGGAGAAATTCAAGGTTGCTGCGAAGGCTATGGGCATAACATCGAAGAAAGGTCTTTGTACTGATGTTTCTACCAAATGGAACTCAACCTATTTGATGTTGGAGGAGGCCCAAGAATATAAGGTAGCCTTTCATTTATTGGGGGATGAAGACATTCGATATGTCAAATACTTTGATGAATATAGGGGTTTAGGAACCCTAATAATGATGATTGGAAGGTAGTTTCTACTTTTGTTAATTTTCTTGGACTTTTTCTTGATGTCACATTGAAGTTATTTGGTTTTTTGTATCCTACATCCAATGTGTCAACAAATATGTAGGGTAAAAGAAGAATTAAACAATATGTGTAGAGGTTCCAATATAAGGATGAGGGGGATGTCATTGACTATGAGGGTCAAATATGACAAGTATTGGAGAGATTTGACTAAAATGAATATTTTGTTATATGTGACTGTTATTCTTAATCCCCGCCTGAAAATATCAGGCATGTTATATAGTCTGGGACTTGCGCACGATTAGGCATGGGCTGATCTTATTGGTAATATGGCCCAAGATACCCTAGCTAAATTGTATGATAAGTTTAATGCAATCAATGGTGATACTGCATCTACTACACTACCCCAACGCCTCATTCAGACACTAGGCCAGCAAAGAAGTGTAGATTAGTATGAACTAAGACCCTTGCACATAATCTCACACTAGTCCGTCAATCTACGAAGGTGGTTTCAGAGTTAGATAACTATTTGTCAGGGGATCTTATTCAAGATTATGACAATTTCAATATATTGGTATGGTGGAAAGCGGTACCAAAAAAATATCACATCCTTTCTGAGATAGCTCGTTATAGTTTGGCCATCCCTATTAGCACCGTTGCCTTAGAGTCAGCCTTTAGTACTGGAGGGCGCATATTGGATCTTTTTCGTAGTTCATTGTTTCCGTCAACTGTGGAGGCATTGATATGCACACAGAGTTCGACAATAGGAAATGATATTTATGTTCTGGATGTTTTGGATTTTAAGGAGACTGAAGATGAGGAGGGTGGTGATCAGTCTGGATCTGGACCACCTGGTAATTGTTTTTTTCATTTTAATATATTTTGATTTATTTATATTCATTTCGATTTTATCGGTATTAATTTTAGTATTTATTGTTGTAACTTGTAGCAACACATGAAACTACTCAGAGTCAGACGACGTCTACCTCCGTTGCAATATGAATATGTGCTCATTGCTCAAGCCTCAAATCTAAATTATCAAATTATGTATTGATGTATTCAATGATTTGTATTTTTGTAATACTGATACAATGCCCCTTTGACACTTATGTTTGTAATTTTGTAATTGTTTAACCTTCAATTTTGTAAATTTGTAATAGTTTAGTTATTATTATTAGTTTATTAGGTAGTAGACTAGTAGTATGTAGTAGTTTAAATTTGTATCATGTATATATTATTTTTATTTAAGTAATTTTTTTTAATATGATTTTTTAACTTCTTCTTCTTTTTTTTTTTTTTTTTTAATTTCTAATTTTATAGGTTCAAAATGGCCCAGAAGTTGTTTCTGGGCCATTTGAGGCCAATTTCAGTGGTTTCTGGACAAAAAATAACCCAGAAATCGCTTCTGGGCCAAAAGCCTAGTAAGGGCTGGGGGCGGGTAGATTGACCCCCCCCCCACCCGCACCCCATTGTCTAGGACGGGGTACCCAGCCCCCGTATGCTAAGGGCGGGGATAAAATAGACTCCCCTACCTATGCGAGGGTGGGGGGCAGGGAGGGGGCTACCCCGCACCCCTACTTTTTCAATCCTATTTTTTGGTATATTATAATATATATAATATAGTATATAATAATATAATGATAATATATTGTAATATATTATAATTATATTATAGGCTATAGTGAAATATTATAATATATAATATAGTGATATATTATAGTATATTATAATATATAGTGATATAGTATTGGTATAACTACAAATACAATATACTATAGTGATAATAAATTATTATTTATATAGAATTTTAAATTATATTAATTATTAGTTAATCATCTTATACAAAATTGTTTTATATATAATTATATATATAACTGATATATAATATAAAAAATTAAAATATATATATGAATCGGTCTGATGTTAGAAAAAGAAAAATAAAAATTGGATCGATTTTGACTAGTTTTGAAAAAGATAAAATTGATACTGGACCGAACGAAACCCAATACCGAACCAAACCCATTGGTTTAATTCAATCTAATCCGATTTACAGCTAACCAATTTTGGACAATGCTAGTAGTACCAATGGTTCATCGATAAAGTGAACCAATGTAATGTCATTGTATTTTTTTTATTTTCTTTTAATCATTTTTTACACAATTTTAAATATTTTAAAAAAATAAAAAAAATATCAATTCATTAATATTCACTTCCTTAATCATTAAGTAAAATTTAAAAAATAAAAATAAAATAAAAAATTTAATTGATCAATTTTATCAATAAATTTTATTGGTTCAATTAGCATTTTTTTTGTTTTTTATTTTTAACCCAGCATCTCAAAACGTTGGATATAAAATGACATAATTCTGATAACGTGGACCAATAAAAATTGAAGACTTTCTAGAAGTGTCATATTCATATACCTTTCCTAATCCGGAATTCTTTGCTCCTCGGTCTCTCTCTTCCATCTGTTTTTTGTTCTGGAACTCAGTCCAAGGGGGTTGGGTCGAGCCTTTGGCCGGGAAACGTTGTCTTCATTCACTGAGTCAGTTTTTGCTTCGGAGGTGACACTTGAGATCATTTTGTATGTATAGAGTAACAGTAACCAAGATATAATTATATTTATTTATGGGTTTTTGTTTGATTTCTTTTAACTATTTAGCTGAATATGTTGGTGATTTCTGCTTTGATAAGCACCGGTATGTTTGTTTTAAAAAGTTTCCCATATTTATGGGGATTTTAGACTATTCTGCATGCGTTCTGGCTCTTATTTGGTACCGATCGTAGGGATTGATGTACTAGTTTAGTATCGAAGTGAGGTTTTTCAAGGTAGAATTTGCCGGCTCTCTAGGAAAAACAAAATTGGGTTTTTTTTTAATTGTTGAGTTGAGGGCTAAAACGACTTGTGAGAGCAATTTGGAGACAAATGAAGGGGGAATATGTGATGTCGTTAATGTTTACATTATTTTGCATTGGGGCAAAGTGCAAAAAGCCTACCTTGTCTTGTAGACTTCTCAAGAAATCCCCAGAAAAGAAAAGTTTGGGGGGGAGTAGGCAGGTAATATTTGTGGTTAAATGGATGATGCTTTTACCATTTCAATCAAATGTATTTGAAGTGCTGTATGATACTTTAAGCATTCAATCGAAAGCACTTGAACTTCCACAAGATTTGAAACTCCATACATGCTTGCGCTATGCTGCATAATGTATGACTGAAAAGTTTCCACAAATACTCCACTCCACTGGGATGTTGACTTGGAGCTGTTTTTATCCTGAGACTGAAATCTTGAATCCTTCATCATGCATGCAGGAAATGGGTTTCTGGACTTTGCTCGAAGCGGTTCTGCTCTTTGCAAATGCGATGGCAATACTGAACGAGGATCGGTTCCTTGCTCGAAGAGGATGGACCTTGGCTGAGATTGCAGGAGATGGGAGAAATTCGCTTAAAGGGCAGATCATAGGGCTAATACACGCATGTCAGTTCTTGAGACTACCACTCATGATTTTTAATATCATCACTATTGTTGTGAAGCTCTTTAGTGGGTAAGGTTGATGTATAGGTTTTGTTACGGATCACATATCTATCTATACTCGTTGTAAATAAAGTGGTGTGTGTTCAATTTGTTGATCAGAGGCTGCAACACAGAGTGAGTGAAGTCATAGCCAACTATATTAAGTGAAAGCTCATGACTTGTACTGAATAGAGAAATTTGTTTCAAATATCTTTGGTTCTTTCTTTTGAATTACTTAACACCATAGGCTACCAATGCTGTCATGGGATTTTTGTGGGACAAATAGGTGCATGAACTCATTATCTGAAAAATACTAAAATGGTATACTAGAAGTTAAGGCCCCTTTCAAGTTGGGGATTCAAAGCAATAAAGGAATGAAAATAATGCTCGGTGGAACTTCGCTGAACCCAATCTATACTGATAAGGTATGATTCAAATGAAAATTGGAATCAAATGGAGGTTTGGTTGCAGCAGGATAGTCAAGGTAAACAGAAGCATATCATATCATATCATTTAGTTTACATCTAAACCTGAACGGAAGAGAAAAGCATATCATACATATAATTTAGTTTAGGCTCCAAACTTCACTCAACTGGGACCATAACCTCGTTGGTCCTGAATGGAGGCAAAGTCCAAGGTGGGTTATACCTTGCCAACAAGAACTGCCCAATTACCTTATACCCATCTTCCTCCAAGCTCTGCTTCAGCTTCTCTACCTTCCCCTTCACCACCTCCTCAGTTGCCACTCCCCCAAACTTCACCACCCCATACTTCCTCTCCCCCTCCTCTCTTATAACCACCCGTTCATCCACCGGCCTCGGCGCCTCCTCCGCCTTCCGATACTTTGCCGGCAACAAAAACTGCATAGTCACCATGTTCTTGAGCTCCTCTTCTCCAGCGCCACCAGTCTTGGTCACGACCGGGGTTGTCATGGCTATCTTTTCTGGGTTCTTTGTTATTACTGGTGAGGTCATTGCAATTTTTTCGGGCCTTGTGTTTTGTGGGTTTCCTAGAGCGCCAATGTAGTTTGCCAATACGGTAAAGCCACCATCTTTGTTGCCCTTAAATTGTGATGGATCATACGTGACTTCAGCTATCACGGACGGTGCATATTTACGAATTTCGTAAGCGGCTGAGGATTGAATCACTTCGTATTTCGGGGTTTCGACGCAGATCCTTCCAAATACCATACCCATCTTCAAGAAGTTGGGTCGAATTCAAAGATTTGCTTGAGGTGGGGCTGATACTTTTGGTTCCTTTTAAAAGGGATTTTTTTTTCTAGATTGTTCATGGTCTATTTTGTCATCGTATATATAGATAGATCTTAACTTGGAGAGGAGGTTTAGAGTATAGGCTATGGAATTTTGGTATTGAACGAGTGGCTGGAATTTGGGGATATTTGTGGATTATATTTGTCCACGGCCTCCATGCACTAGGCTCTCACGTACCACGAGTTCTACCCACAGCATTGACATTGGTGTCTCGTATAAATGCAAAATCACATGGTTTGAAGATTATTTATTTTGTATATTCTTGTTTTTTATTTTTTTTACATGTATTTTTCTAACATTTTAAAATATTTTAAAAAAATCACAATATTATTAAAAAAACACTTATTTAATCATTAAGTAAAAAAAAAAAAAAACACCCAGCAAACATTTTCCTTCAAGAAAAATTCATACCTTGAATTATGCATCTTTAAGCTAAAATAATAATAAAATATTATTTTTTATTATTATTAATTTTTTTCTTAAAATTAATTTTTTTAATATTTTTTAATTAAAACCCACTATATAAAATTTATAAATATACACCAATTGTATGGTGAACAGTAAATATGTATATATACACAAAAAAAAATAATAATAAAATAAAGGATGAATGGTGAATAATAGATATGCAAATATTCAATGATAATGTTCATAGTAAGCTAAATATATGGGTATGGCTAATCCAATATAGTAAAAAACATATACATATTATGTAAATATGTATTTGTATTTACATATGCATACACCACTGCCAATGCTCTTACATGCAATTGATAGAAGTTAAGCTCTGCATTATATAATTTAGTAGTAATGTAGTTATACCTAATTCTCATCTCATTGTTATAGTATTATATAAAATATAATATTTTATCACCCTTAAATCATTTTTTTTAAAATAAAAATTCAAAAGTTAAAAACAATAACATCTCGTCATAGTATAATTAAAAGAGGGATATTAGTGTAAATTTCACATTTTATTTTTTTGTTGTTTTATTTTTTGTATTTTTTTAAACATTTTTTAATATTTTAAAAAAATAAAAAATATACCAATACACTAAAATTTATTTTCTTAACCATTAAGCAAAAAAAAAAAAATTAAATACATGAACAATCAAAATGAGGGAACAAATTCATGTGACATATTAACATTTTCCTAATAAAAATTAGATAAGAGTGCAATATATATAATTTTGAAAAGTGATACAGCCACAAAATGATTTCATTAAAATAAATTTACAAACTAACATAAATTCATATGATATATTAGATCTATTTTATAATAGAAACAACTCTTATAATCGAAAACACCACATTAAATCATTTCAATTTACGAATTTATTACTAAAAAAATCTTTCTCTAAAATTTTTTATTATGCAGATCTATTGAAAATTGGGCCAAGCCCGATAATAGTTTGAGCTCGAAAGGCATATGGCTAATAATCCGAGGAGAGCAAGGTAACACCGAACAAGCGACTAGCATATTATGTGACCAAAGCAGATAAGTTTGGTTGACAAGCATACTTCAACCCTTTTCAAATTAATTATTGATCGGATCTAGTAATTTCTTAATTTTTCATAAAAAAGTTAACATCATCTCAACCTATTTCATATATTTAAATACATATTTTAACATATTTATATTTAAACACATCTCAATAGGATTTACAAAATATTATTCATTAATCAACTTAGATCAAATCACCTCAACATCCAAACAACATGAAGTTATCTATATTTGTATTTTTCACGTAAAATGACAAACAACATGTCTTATCTATATTTGTATTTTTCACGTCAAATGACTAACAACATGTCAAGATAAAGTCTTCATTGGATTATGTAAATTCAATATAGAATACATATGAGTTAAAGTGATTCTCTATATTTAACATGCACTATTTATATATCTATATATAACAGGCATACTACGTACAAGCGGCATTTGCAATCGGTGGGTAAACGGCCGTATATTGGAGCTTACGTGGAAGGAAAAGAAAATAAAAGCAAAAAAACAAAAAACAAAAAAAAAAAAAAAAAAAAGCAAAGAAAGAAAAATGTTGAGGGAAAGGAAAAAACAAGATTCTTCTTCTTCTTCGGTGAGTAGCAGACCAGAGCACAACCTAGAAAAAAAAACTAGGATCTGAAAGAAGTCTTGGATTAACTTCCTCAAACTCTAGCTTCTACAAATGTAAGAAACTAAGAGGATATGGCCTGGCCTGCTCATCTAACCACAAAAATGAAGTAGAATTTCTCTTGCCGATTAAGGAATACACGAGATGCCCAAAGTTTTTTTTTTTCCAACCCACCCGATAGAGGAAACATGGGGTTTAAATTTACAAACAATTAAAACACAATGGCCAGTGGGTAGCTTCAAACAAAAACCATTATACCCAGGACCATCTGAAGTCTATCCACATAATATGATTTTGGGTTGTTGAACTTAAGAGTAGAAAAAGCATTAAGGCCTCGTAATGCAACAGTTCAATGGCACAAATGCCGGATGAGTTTTGCGGAAGGGACCTTAAATTTGCAAAGATTAATACCTTAAAACTATAGAATTCTGAGAGTTGCATAGATGAGATGAAGTCCAGATCCATTGGATATTTTAATACTAAATTACTAACAAAACGTTAAGTGGTTAGCTAAAGACTTGTGGAGAGACAGAGCAGTTTTGTGGGAGGGAAGATCTCTGAAGACGAAGGGAGAAGGGCTTGTTCATGGCTTCGAAGGGAGGGAGTATTCGTGGGAAGACGAAGGGGAGGGGACGAAGTGGATCTGTTTTCATTTGATTGAAACGGTGCCGTTTTATTTTCTACGTGGACACCGACTTCCCAACTGTTATGCATGATGACTGCAAATAGTTTTTTTCTATATATAAACCTTTTTTTATTATTATTTCTTTCTTTTTCCTTATTTTCATCTCTCGCATTTATAATTTTATTTATAAAATTAAAAAAAAATTATAATATTATTAGAATACTTTATTTTAATAAAAAAAATACTCCTAATAAAAACCTTACAAAGCATGAAAAAGAACAAACAAATTCATAAAAAAGTGGTTTTGGTTAGTTGGGATATTGATTTTGTTAATGCCTTAATTTGTATAGCAGATCGGAAGGAAAGAAAGAATTATCTCTGACCTATGAAATGATTCAATTTTTGATACGATGTTCTTTGTATTCATCCATAAAATAAGTAGTAAATAAGCTAAATAAGAATAAATATAGAGAGACACATGGATTTACGTGATTCGGCATAATGCCTACATCCGGGAGTTGTTTGAGGGCAAAATCCACTATGATAGGTAAGTTTAGAATCTTTCATAGCCTCACATATCGCTCAATACAGTGAAGGAATTTAAAGGAGATCATTTGAAGTCACTATGTGTGGAGTTTGGCATATAGAGCTTCTGTGGAGATATTTTGTGTAAAGAACTTGTGGAGAGTCTGTCAGATTTATAGGGGATCTTCTCATATATATAGAGGTGTATTTCTTTGGAGTGATTGGATCCAACTTGCCTTGTGAAACCATTTCTTTTTAGAAGTCTGAGTCTCTTTCCTTTTAGGAGTCTGTGTGTCTTTTCTCTTAAAAGTCTAAGTCAACTTATCTTATCTCTTCATGACTTTATTTCTTAGCTTGATTTTCGGCCTCTCAAGGCTAAATTATAGGCTGCTGATTTGACCCCTTCAGATGCCTGCGATTCTTAAGAGCGATTTGCTAGACAAGAAGGCATTAAGAATCTTCAAGTCAATAATCTGCAAAATAAATTTTGAACATTGATCCTTGGTTTCTCGTTCGGTTCGTGGTTTTATGTTTGTTTTGTGCTAAGCAGTGAGAGTTCAGCTTGGAGAGATAGCGAGAGATGTACTCGACTACATTAGGTGCGAGTATGGAACTCTACTTTGGTGAGATGTGTACTCGACCGCATTAGGTGAGCGTGAAGCTCTGCTTTGGCAGGAGGTATACTCGACAGCATTAGGTGAGCGTGGAGCTCGATTTTAAGTTTATTTATTTGTGTGGATGTTTGCCTGAGAGATTGTTTATTATCGATGAAGAGTGTATATTTTCATGATTGGTTTATTTGTTAAATGTTTGGGAAGAGTGCATATTTCCATGAAGAATGCACATTCAACCTATCTTGTAGTACCAAGCCCGCCCAGCGTGTGCCTTTTTGCTCGAGGAGGTAGCGTCCCCGCTTGCAAATCCTCCAGCTATGATCCTGATTTTCTTGAGTGGGGGCCCTCCCCACAATGGCGAGTGGGGGCAGTCTTGCTGGGACCCCCCATGCTGGTGGTCTTGCTGCGGCGCCACTGTTAACGTCTTGTTTCGTACGTCTTGGGCCAAGTTCCAGCAACTTAGGTCTTCAAAACTGGGCCTGCAAAATCGAATAAGAAAGAAGTTGGGAGAGGGTGGTCTTGGGGCTAGGGAGTCTCCGATGTCAAAATCAATAGAGTATTTTAGAAGTTTGTAAATAACGAGAGAGTCTAGAGACCAGAGCTTTTTTGTATCTGAAAATTGCTATTTATATCATGAGTCTAGGGGCAGATCATGCCTCCCCCTATGGGACCTACGTCCTCACTATTGTTCCATTTGTCAGGGTCATTTAATGTGGCATGCCTCTGTGACAACGTCATTAATGTGGCGTGTTACTCGGGTAGTGATGTCATTAATACGGCGTGGTTTCCTGATCGCTTTATTCTGCAGGCTCTGTTGGCTGTCTGTTGATGTTTCATTGTCAAAAGATCAAAGGTTCTCCATCTTTTCCGTTCTGCCCTGTACGAGTTCCTATGAGCGAGATGCGGCTGAGTGGCTTCAGTCTTATCCGTCCCATTAGCCATCATTGCTTACTTTTCCTTGCAGGCGAGTTGCTTCATGGGCAAGTTTGGACTTTGGGGCCGAGTATCGGAGCAAAGTCCATTACTCTCGATTGAACCCCTAGTGGGCTTATGAGTGAGAGGAAAATCCCTTACCCTCCCTTTATTCTTTTGTCAGATTTTGTCTTTCAATATTTGAATTATCTTTGATGGATCAACGATCTAGTCCGAAAAGGTCCTCATTTTTTCTTCCCTCATAGTTAAAACATATTATTTTCGAGCTCTTTGGTCTAATCGTTTATGATTATATTTTGTTAAATTGGTAATGATTTCGTGCAGAATTCGGTGGCAGAGAAAGCTGTAGAAAAAAGCTTGCATCTTTGTCATTTCGCTGAAATGAAAAAAACCAGGGGAAAAAGAAATGAACAAAAAAAAATGTTAATTTACTCGAATTTCTGTTGCACTGGTACTGATCAGGGTTGGGATACGGCTTGCATCATAAACCTAAGCAATAAGTAATGCTACGTGAAATGAAGATTTTATTACCATCTCCTACAAACTTGGCAGTCGTGGCATGTTAGTTCCTCACTTCCTCTGCCAAGCAAGTACGTGTGGAATGGTAGTAAAGTTTTTGGGACATCTAGCATGTCTTTAAACAATATGTTTCTGGTGCCTGCCTCACGATCGATGCTTTTTGGTTTCCCCTCCTCTTGGTGAAACTTCAATAGGGGGTAGCTATGGAAGCAGCAGATCATTTGTGAAATGGAAAATGATTGAGCAACAATTGGATCACAACTTGGTATTAAAATATTTTTTCATTTGTTTTGGATCACAAATGGAAAATGATTTGAAATATGTTTTAGGTAAGAGTGAGGGTAGGTAGATCCTTATTGGAGGGTTAACTTCATTTCTGTTATCATGTTTCTCCAATGGATCAATGATGTTTGTTAGTAGACTGCGTTATCTTTCTGTGATTTCCTTAATGGAATTGAAGATAATCATAACATACTGAGATCCATTATATATCATTTTAAATTCTTTGGAGAACATGATTTCGAAAACATCAAACCAAGCAACTTAACAAAGTCAGTGGGTTTTGGTTTTTTTCTGTTTTTGATCTGATTTCGACTGTATGATATTCAAAAGTTTGGTTGGAATCACTGCGTTGTATGTAGTATTTACCTCTCTATCTCTCTGTGTGTGTACAGAATTGGCTGGTAATTGGAAGGGTTTCTCCTTAAGTGGAAAAGGGAGAATCAACGCTCTCATAATCTACTGACCTGAATTTCATTTCAGTGCAATCAAGAAAGATGAATCAATTTCAATTTTTTTTTTTTAAGAATAATGCCATATAATGTTATAGGATGGGCAAGTACTGAGCTGTAAAAAATTAAATTTTTTTTATGTAAATTTCTTATTTATTTATTTTTTTTTAAAATTATATGACACTTACACAATCATGACTGTAAATATTATTTTTCTTCCAATTTTTAAAATCAAACTAGGACTTTTTGCTTACCTATTTTCTCAAAAGTTTTAATATTATCTATATAATCTGCTATGCCTTTATTCTTTCTTTACCATTCAGAATTTCAGATGAAAATATGTAATTTTCAAAAGAAACAAAAAGCCTCCGATCAACACCTCAAAAGTAATTGACAAGTACAAAAATAATGAACAAAATTAAAAAAAAAAAAAAAAGAAATGCTAAATAATCCTATCATTTTGTTTCTTCGTTTTGAACATATTTTTATTTTATTTTTATAATTAAAAAAAAAATGACTATCAGTGAATTTATTCCGAAAGAAAAAACTGAAAGTTGGTGGGAGTGCACTGATGGCACCATCTGACCATCACATGTGCCGATTTAAGAGAGTGAAGGAAGTTGGGGAGTGTGTCGGAAAGAAGATGGGGGGGGCCACATGAGATGAGGTTTTTGCATCTAGAATACGTGTGAAGGGGTCAAGGTTGTTGCAGTGTTTTATGTTTTTGAGACGCAGGTATTTCCAGGCTGTTGTTCCTACATATACATGTGCCTCTTCACGTGCATACACATTGTAGTTGTCTCTTTGTGTTTGATAACTTGGACTTCACAATTCACATGCACATCCTTTTACCAATTGAATATGTTATGAAAGTGCCTTTACCATATGCATTACAAACTAGGGGACCAGTCCGGACCCCTTCTATTGTCACCTCCATTTCTGGTTTACAGATTGATTTAGTGAATGATGAAACCTTATTCATTAAAAAGTAAATAAATAAACACAAAAATGCAACACTTTCACAAACACTAATACTACATTATTATTCTATTTTCTTGTCACTATATAATATGTCACGTTTATCATCATTAGATAATCTTTTATTGAATGGTTCTTTATTATAAGAATAATCTAATAGTGATAAATGTGCCACATTTATAGTATATAACATTATTATTATTTTAATTTTTATGAATAAAATCATTATACTATGATAATAGTATAATTAGAAAAAATTTAAAACCAAAGATGATAATAGTACTGAACTTGATTGGTGTTTAAATATATCTTAAGGTGCCGTTTGGATAGTAAAAATGTTTTATCACATCTCATTATTATATTTTTTTAAAATTTTTACATAAAATATAATAAATAATTTAATTTTTTTAAATTCTAAAATAATAATAATATTTTATTCAATTTTTAACTTTTATCTCAATTCATTTCTTCTCATCTCATCTTAACTTAATATCTAAATCGCACATAAACCATGATAATCACTGGCTTAGTTAAACCCTACTAATTTACGCCCCTATTTAATAATATCTGTGAAAATTATTTCTCATTATTAAAATTTTTAAATATCTAGCACCGACGATGGATGGATTAGGAAGGATAAAGTTTGAAAGGGACGATAATGATATGATATGTGGGGGAAGGAAAGATGAGAGCTAGAAATATTTACCCTATTTATTTGTGTTTTTTTTTTTTGACCAAACCTGTTTAAATTTCAAATTTCAAATTTAGAAGGAGTGTGTTTGTGGTGATTACTGTTGATGATGCCATGCCAGCTCTTTGTTTAGGAGCCTCAATCTGTCGTTTTCCCTAAATTTGCAGGAAAAAAAAAGCCATTAATTAAGGAAAGCTTCGCTGGTAGGTCAGTAGCTGTAACCTAAATTTAAAAAAATTTGAAAAATCTGCACAAAACCCCATCAACATCACTCATCAATAATACTCCTCTGAATTTAACCGTTAAAGATCTTATCTTTCTATAAAGAAAGCAACCATCGTCCCCACGCATCATTCATTTCCATTCATTTCTCTGCCCACGCTCTCCTCCTCTCTCGATCTATTTTTCTCTCTGTTTCTCGCTTTCTCCTTTCCCGACTTCAAGCGAAGATGCGTGAGATCCTTCACATCCAAGGTGGTCAATGCGGCAACCAGATCGGTGCCAAGTTCTGGGAAGTGGTGTGTGCTGAGCACGGCATTGACCCGACGGGGAGATACCAGGGCGATTCTGAGCTTCAGTTGGAAAGGATTAACGTTTACTACAATGAGGCTAGCTGTGGCAGGTATGTCCCTCGCGCTGTTCTTATGGATCTGGAGCCTGGTACCATGGACAGCATCAGGACCGGTCCCTACGGCCAGATCTTCAGGCCGGACAATTTCGTTTTCGGTCAATCTGGCGCCGGAAACAATTGGGCCAAGGGTCACTACACAGAAGGCGCAGAGCTCATCGATTCCGTGCTCGATGTGGTCCGTAAAGAGGCAGAGAACTGTGATTGTTTGCAAGGTTTGTGCTTCCCAGATCTGATCTCTCTATCAATTTCGTCGCTTTTATATATTTGTTGATTATGGTGTTTATGGTTTTGCAGGGTTTCAGGTGTGTCATTCTCTAGGCGGAGGAACTGGATCTGGTATGGGTACCCTTTTGATCTCGAAGATCCGAGAGGAATACCCAGACCGAATGATGCTCACCTTCTCCGTCTTCCCATCCCCGAAGGTCTCCGACACCGTTGTTGAGCCTTACAACGCAACCCTGTCCGTCCACCAGCTCGTAGAAAATGCAGATGAGTGCATGGTTCTTGATAACGAAGCTCTTTACGACATTTGCTTCCGCACCCTCAAGCTCACAACCCCAAGCTGTAAGTAAACTGGCCTTTCCCGTATGTAGATTTTGTGTGAGAGATCTATGCCTTTCGGGTTACTGATTGTGTTGTTTTTGTTCGTTCAGTTGGAGATCTGAACCATTTGATTTCTGCTACCATGTCTGGGGTCACTTGCTGTTTGAGATTCCCTGGTCAGCTTAACTCCGACCTTAGAAAACTCGCCGTTAATTTAATCCCCTTCCCTAGGCTCCACTTTTTCATGGTGGGTTTCGCCCCTTTGACATCCCGAGGTTCCCAGCAGTACAGAGCCCTGACTGTGCCTGAGCTCACCCAGCAAATGTGGGATGCAAAGAACATGATGTGCGCCGCAGACCCACGACACGGCCGCTATCTCACGGCCTCGGCCATGTTCCGTGGCAAAATGAGCACCAAAGAAGTGGATGAACAAATGATCAATGTTCAGAACAAGAATTCCTCGTACTTCGTGGAATGGATTCCCAACAATGTCAAATCCACCGTTTGTGACATTCCACCAACAGGGCTGAAGATGGCTTCGACATTCATCGGGAACTCCACTTCGATCCAGGAAATGTTCCGCCGTGTGAGCGAGCAGTTCACGGCCATGTTCAGGAGAAAGGCCTTCTTGCACTGGTACACAGGGGAAGGTATGGATGAGATGGAGTTCACCGAGGCGGAGAGCAACATGAACGATCTGGTTTCCGAGTATCAGCAGTACCAAGATGCCACCGCCGATGAGGATGAGTATGAGGAGCAATACGAGGAAGAAGAAGCTCAAGACATGTAATGCTGTTAGTTTTGTATGCGACCTGCTGCAACTTCCGGTTGCCATTGAGGCTATTCCGGAAAGCTGTAGGCCATATTTTAATGTCGATCTTCAAGTTTGTTTCTTGTTTTTGGGTTCTTCCTTGTGTACTTGGAGGCATTTCATGTGATTCTGTCCGATCATATGTTGTTCATTGACATAAACTTCTCTATCGATGTATTAATGCTGCTTCTCTGTTATATTCGCCGATCTATTATCGCGTGTTGTTCATTTCTCCAACTTCCTTTGCGGGAGTTTATTTTGCGCATACTTGTTTGTAGAGTGCAGTGTTTCAGATTTGCAGAGAGCAATGGCAAGACAGTGAATTGCCAGACCCGCCCTCTGACCACTTACACTTTTCACTACATCCATATCCACAATGGTCCATTTTGCACAATACTCCCTCCCCATTCCTCTCTTTTCTGGA
>QEOT01003532.1:178580-230601 GCA_003123785.1 Pterocarya stenoptera | reverse complement strand
TATGTCAGGTCAACTTATTAGTCCTCATAAATCTGCAATTTTTTTCTCTTCTAATTTTTCTGGTGATAGAAAATTGGAATTGAAACATATGTATGGATTCAAGGAAGGTGCATGGCCTTGCTCTTATTTGGGTATTCCGTTGCATGTGGGAAGAATGAGATTACGGATGTTTGACCCGTTGCTTGTTAAAATTCAAAAAAAAATTGTCGGGATGGAAAAGTAAGTTGCTATCCTTTGGTGGCAAAATTATTTTGATTAAGCATGTTTTGAATAGTATGCCTATTCATATGCTTTCAGTGTTGAATTTGACTAAGGGAGGGAGTGTTGTTGGCACTCAAAGTACTGTTTTCAAATTTTTTATGGGGCTCAACCATGGGAACAAAAAAAGAAAGTTGATCTTGTGGAGAAAGATTTGTATGCCGGTAGAGGAAGGGGGACTTGGAATACGGGATTTATCAGAGGTGCAAACTTCTTTGCTAATGAAGTTTGCATGGAAAATTATTCATGGGAATTCTTTATGGTCGAATTTTTTTTCTGCTAAATATGTAGGGGATGCTCACATTTCTTCAATTATGAGTTTGAGTAGAGGCTCATGTTTTTGGAAAGGAATTATGCAGACAATGCCTATGGTTTTGGAGAATTCTCGTTGGCTACCTCGTTGTGGAAATATCAGTTTTTGGCTGGACAATTGGTTGGGAGATGGCCCTTTGATAGCAACTGCTTTCAGGGAGATAGATGCTGGGATGAAAGTCAGAGATATGTGGTCTGAGGTTGGGTGGGATATTGGGAAATTACGGGCTGTTGTTCCGGAGCAGGTGGTAGAGAAAGTGATGAGTTCAGGGATTAAATTGACAGATGGAGCTGATAAAATTATATGGATGCCTCAATTGATGGGGGATTTTCTACCAAGTCAGTGTGGGAGTTTGTGAGGAAGAAAGGTGAGATATGCACTTGGCGCAGGTGGTTGTGGAAGGACCCAGTGCCAAAAAAAATGTCTGCAATTTGCTGGAAGGCTAGACGACGTGCGATACCAACTGATGAGGGTATTCGAAATTTGGGTATCCCCATGGTATCAAAGTGTTGTTGCTGTGCTGTGCCGAATAATGAGACATTAGACCATACTCTTTGTGTGGGGGAGGGACCGAGAAGCATATGGAGACACTTTGCTTCTTTTTGTGGAATACGATTACCAGAGTTGTTGACATGGGAGGGGATGATGATTTTCTGGTGGGGATGTGCAGCTCTTTCGTCTCAGGTGGATTGGGTGCGTGGGATATTGCCTATCATTATATCTTGGGCTCTTTGGAGGGCTAGGTGTGCCTCTCAATGGAGGGTGTTAGTTATGATTGGAGGGCCATTTCGAGAATTGTGAAAATTAATTTAAGGGACATTTCACATGGGTTGCGGAAATTCAAAAAAATGGGAACTAATGATTTGTCAGTATTGCAGGAGTTAAATTGTCCAGTAATTCCTGTCATTAATAAAGTTCCAAGGTTGATTGTGTGGAAGGCACTGAATGTGGGTTTCTTTATGTGGATGGTGGTTCTTATGGTAACCCGGGGAGATCCGGTGGTGGAGGTATAATTCGTGATCATCATGGTAAAGTGGTAGCGGGGTTTTTCACATTTCTATGGACATGCGACGAATACGATAGCTGAATGTCGAGCTCTTTTGGATGGACTATGGTTGTGTCAATCGCTTGGATTGAGAGACTTGTTGGTAGAATTGGACTCAAGTATGGTGATGGGTTGGTTAGCTTCCGGGATATGCAAATATTGGTTTCTTTGGGATTTTTGGGAGGAAATTAAAGAGATTGTTAGTTTTCTAAATATTTGATTTTGACATAATTTTCGAGAGGCTAATATGGCAGCAGATTTTTTGGCAAAAGAAGGCACACAAGGTAAAGTTTCAGATTTTATGGGTGAGGAATTTGTGCAGGGTCAATTTGGGGGCATTTTGAGACTTGATAAATTGTCTTGTCCTTATTTAAGGTTTTGATTTATTGTACAGGACAGTTATGTGAATGGGTTGTTTTTCTGCTAAAAATGTCATACGGGGGTTCTGGTATTTTTGAGATAGGATTGGTTTGCTGGGGGATTTCTTAAGGAGATTCAAGTTTGGTGTGATGTAATATTGGGGTAGAGTTTGTAAGAATGGTTTTCCTCTGCCACAAGTGAGGGTATTAATAAAATTGGGAAGGGGTCGCTATGGACATGTGGCCCTAACTCTTTCTTTTATAAAATATAGAAAAGGCCATGTTTTAGTGAATTGCAGCAACAACTATTTACCTTTACGTTAGTTATCACATATCTTTCTTAGTTATTTTCTTATCTACTTGTTGAGTTTTTAATCTGATGGTTTATTTTAACTTGGTGTGTTGTATTCTACATCTCTGTAACTCAATAGGTGGGTGATGAAGGGATCAGTACAATTCTGCAAGGAGAAATTTCACAAAAGAGCATAACAAAGGAAGATTTGCCTGCATGCTCAGAGGAAGTTGCATTTACAGTTGATCAGTGATCTACTTGGTGTCAAGTATAGAGTGTAAATTAAACTGTTTGAGCAGCCAGGCAGTTTGTCGTACTGCTCATGCCTTTTCTTTTTTTTTTACCTGTAAGTAGTGTCTAACGTGTTTTACCCTGGAGGAGAAAGGGGAGTTCAGAGGCGGAAGGTTGTACATATATATTTTTTTTCCACCATCTCTCTCGCCAGTCCTTTTTCTCCCCCTTTGAAAGTAGTGGTAGAATTTTGAGTAACGTATAGAGACGCAATCCTTTTACAACTTTATATTAAATGAAATGCATTTTTGTAAAATAATTTATAAAATAATTATAGAAATATCCGCACTTTATATAAATATTCTCAAAATTTCTTTTTTTTTTTAAATGTTATAAAATGACTCTCTCTCTCTCTCTCTCTCTCTCTCATTTTCCTATAAGTTTACCCGGAAGAAAATTAGTTTTCGTGTATGTAACTTCTATTTGAAGTCAGAATTGGTATTGTTGCTTATTTATACCCAATTCATGGCACACGTCTGTATTTATAGCTTTGTTATGAAATCAAATTTGATATAATTCTTTGATAGAGCCTTATTTTTGGCTTTAATGATGAATAATAGCTGGACAGGTTAGCTTAATCACGAGGAACTCTTAATGGGATTATCGCGTGTGCCTTAGTATAATCATTTTTTGCACATTAATGCAAAGTTATCCTAGCCTAAAAGCTGCTTAATTAAGAAATCTTACTGGAATTCTCGTGTGCGCTTTTAGTAATATCATTTTTTGCACATTAATTCAAAGTTATCATGGCCTAAAAGCTGCTTAATTATGGCGAACTAGTGCTGAGATTCTCACTTGTGCCTTGGTATTATCATATTTTGCACATTAATTCAAAGTTATCATGGCCTAAAAGCTGCTCCTTTCCTAGGACGAAAAAACAAAGAAGCTTTTTTTTCGAGCTAGACGTATTCGTGATGCTCTCGAGTCTCTTTGCCTGTGTATGTTCCCTCTTAGCTGGATCTTGAAATTGGCTGTGTTTGCTGGGTCCTCAAGGTTTTCTTTCAATGCGCATTCATCTTTTATTCTATTCCCTTTTCCTTTTCCTTCCTACGTGCAGAGCTTTAGGTCAGAACTGAGATGAATAAACTCATCTTTGCTTTTGGACTCGAAATTCATTTGCAGGCACCAAAAAGAGGAAACTTGTTTCCGGTCTTTGAATTACCAACCAAAAATATAATATGTACATTGAACGTGATTTATGTAGTCCAAAGCCGACAACTTATTCTGCACCTCAAATAGACCAAAACAATTGAATCACAAACTGCGGCTCACCAAAAATATCGAAGATAATAAAGATCAAACTATTTTACAACTTTACGATTAGTCTGCCTCGGAGTTCGCGTGGAAATGTGATGTTCGCTTGTATCTGCACAGAAACAACAATGAAATTATTGATCATTTCAATCTAAATAGAATGAACTCAATTTTAGAAACCTACACAACATCTGTGCTGGTACCAGTCTTCTGGTCATAATGAGAACAGATAAACTTGTTCATATTTCATAGAGAATCCAACATAGCATTCAGCTGTGGAAAGGACAGATTGTACCCAGGTTAATAAAACGCGCCACATACGGTACTTACTTTTAAGTGCCCTGGTTATCCGGCCAGATCAAAAGAATATATCTTCCATTGATAGGCAAAAAATGTAAATGCATTTAACCAACATGGACCCTCATGATTCCTGGTTGACATCATATACGTGTGTTAAATTGAAAGGACCGTTATACTTTTCCGTCCTAAAAGAAGGAAAAGGGTTCAATTTTATTTCATCATGTCGAACTCAACTAAAAGGTCTTTACCATGGCAACTGGGCTTTGCTTTCAGGCACCATCCGCAAGAGATGACTCGCCTATCGCCTATTTTTTGTTTCCGAGCCATGTCCATAAGTCCTGTCATTTGGATGACTGCCACTAGATTGCCGATACTGAGCAAGTTCATCATTCACGCGGGAAAGACGTCTTTCGGAATGTGCCAGCCTCTTAGTGAAATCAGCATCACTCAGTCCCAGTTTCGATGAGCTGTTGTCCTGTTTGTTGAAAAAGATCTTTGGCGTATAAGTTGAAAGTCCATTATGGTGGTAACATCAGTAAGATGGAAACATACCTTGGTTTTCAAGGATAGTTGAGTTTGCTGTTTCATACTAGGTGCTCCAAGAAGTGCTTTTACCATGTCATCCAGTTCGGTGACCCTCCTCTTCAGGTTGGTCTTGTCCATCTACCAGAAAATAGAAACTTAATTATTATCAGCTAAATCTCTTGATGATGCAAGGTTACAAGTGCAAAGAGATTCTTAGGTATCCTACCTTCAGCATCTCATTCTGTGCAGAGAGCAATTGATCCCGCTCTAGGAGTTGCTCTACAGTCATCTGAACAGCAAGTACATCTCCTTCCCTCCTACTTAATTCCGATATGCAACTACAGAAACAAGATATACATTGAAATCCTTAAAGAAGATGGTGCAAGATCATGAAGTCACAAAGATGTTTTACTGAACAAAATATGCCAGTTTTGGTGTCTAGTAGATAGCATAAAATGATAAGAGCAACATCAGGAATAAGGCCACTATAGAGAATAGCAGTATCAGCTGTGTTTCATAGACACCTCATGCAAGTTAAAGCATCCCCATCCCAAAAGCAGGTGTAACTGCAAATTATGTCCAGCATGACTATTTTTGGACTCATAAACAGGTGCCAGCACGAAATACCACTTTCTTCACTGATGCTGAATGGAAACAGAATGACCTAACACCTAGATACATGTCTACCAAGTTCCTGTGGGATAGAGCAACGTATAGGGTACCTTCCAGCAAATTGAGGATTTATAAATGGACGAGATATCACTGGCTATAAAGGTAAAGTTTCTTGGTCAGTATCGATAAAAAACATGGGGGAGTTTAGTTGATGATCTCCAACGCCACATGGACACCTCTACGATGAACAAGGTTTTAACTACAATAATTCATAATTTTAAGAAACCCAAGAGGTGCACTTATAAGGTTCTTAAACACAATTGATCAAACGTAATTCCTTGTCATCTGCCTTTTTCCTACTGGGATGAACTTTGACATATTGGATAATCTACTTCTGGATTCTGAATCTTATATTATATACAGATTACAAGGGAGAAAATAATTGGCCTTTCAGCATGCAGGATCTAACCTATCTCTTTCCTCAAGTAAATCATTAATTTGCTTTCTCAACTTGAGAACTTCTTGCTCCTGATACAGTAAAAAATAAAGCGTTAGGACTGTGACTAAACGAAATTAGTGATAGGTTGAAGGCCTTTCTGATAACCACCTTTGCCACAAACTCTTCTGTTTGCTGTTGAGCCTCCACCACTAACTTTTGGACCTGATATTGGTCTATTAAGTTCTACAAATGCACCAAAGAAAATGCAAACAAATGAGATCAAGCTATTAATGCTTTACACCTACAAAGGGCTAGTCTAAACTTACTGCATAGTTAGTCATGTCCAATTTCACCCCAAGTAAATCTCGGATGACATCATGTGTCATGCTTTCTGCTGCAGCAAGCCTTGTATTCAACATGCATACCTGCTCCAGCATAGACAGAGTGAAATACTGTTTCATTGGTTACTCTGCTAAAGGAAGCATCCACACATACATACATATTGTGGTTAAGTGCACTGTACCTGCCCCAGGAAAGGGGGAGGAGTGTGTGTGTGTGTGTGTGTGTGTGTGTGAGAGAGAGAGAGAGAGAGAGATACTAAAACCACCAAGAAAAGTAGCCAAGTCCTCCTTTTTGGTCTTTTCTGGGACAGCAATGAAGTGAGCGACATTGGCAATAGAATAGGTTATTGCAGTGGTGTTTATGAAAATATACACAAGAACTAAGCAAGAACGATTACTTAACCTCTTTCTGCCGACTTGCCGCCAATGCTTTAAGCTCCTCTATACGAATCCTGGCCACTGACAATTCCTGATCCTTCTCCAAATTCATTTGCTGAACCAAATTTGAAATGCATCTGAATGGTGAGCTGGAGCCCCTTGTCCTCGTTGAGATTCTCTCAGTTTTATCTAATGTAAGAGCACTTGATGTTGAATATGATAAATCGGTTTTTACTTCATTAACCATCGCCTCCAGAGTCTTGTACTGTAAAAGGTGTGGATGGAAATAGCAAGTCAAGATAGAGTAAAAAGAGGGGGTGGAAAGAAAAAAACTTACGAAAAATTGAAAATCAATATCTAACTCAAACACTAAATTTATTTCATGGACTATCCCAGTTAGTGCAAGCCCCAACACTAAGAAGGTACATAAAAGCTAGTGAAACAAAAAAACATTTGGAATTTGAAATAACTTTCTGGCTACCAAGTAAATCAGATATGGTCCTATTGAGTTCTGGCACTATATGCTGGATGATATAAATCAAACTGATATCATGTATTAGAAATTTAGTAACCCCGAGGGGGTGGCTCAAGTAATAAAAATTTTGGTCTTGGCAGTATGCCCCCTTCAGGTCTAAGGTTCAAACCCTTGTACTCAAACAATTTCTAGGGTCGCACCCATCAGTGAAAAGTCAATAATTTACCTGATCCATGTGATGCAGACACATTACATGGGTGCAGTGTTTAATAAGGTAAAAAGACATATTGTGTTTCAGTTGTCCTCATTTAGAAAAAGTAATGTGCATGTCAAGTATAGTACCTTTTGCTGGTATTGTGATGCCTGGGCTTCAGCGTGCAGTACAAGCTCGGAGATGTACTCTTTGCATTGTTTGATCTTCACAATGTCAGATTTTAGTTGTTATAACAGGGGAAAACAAATGGCCTGATGTTCTAAGATTCAAAAGACCAAGTGAGAAACTTTTGTAGCAAGTCAGAACAAAACCTCTTTATCCCGTTCTAGTTTTTCCTCTTCAAGAAGTTTTATTCGATTCTGCGCCTCATGAAATTCCAGTAATCTACCTTGCAGGTGCCTGCATCAGAACAATTTCTTTGAATATCAGTAAAACAGAAAGAAAAAAATTCATTCAAGGAAGAAAGCAGCAATACTCACATAGATATATGATCTTCAGGTTGTTGAGTAATTGAGTTTCCTGAATCCGCATTCTCAGTGAAATTTTCAACTGAAGAAAACATCTGTCTCAAAACTTGGAGTTCCAGTTCTAGAGAATCTCGGATCACTCGATGCCTTTCCACCTCTTCATTCATTTCATCCACCTGAGCTAGGAAACATTCTGTGTCAGTTGTCTTCGTTGTGGTAAATAATGTATACAACATATCCTAAGCCACTTTACGAAATGCATGTAAAAAATATAGCTCAAATTCCGACCTTTTTTACAATTGTCAGTAAATCTTAGATGAAAAGAAGGTACTGCATGGGAACTAACCTTTTTCTCCAATACATTTATGGTGCACTCAAGCTCCTCTACAGAACGTTCTAAAATCTTCACCTCCTCTTCCTTTTGTTCAGCATACATTTTACTTGCCTCTGTCTCCTACAAAATTATATGCCAAGTTCAATCCAAGAGACAATCCAAAAGTCATCCTGGATATCTAAAAGAACAAGTAAAATGCTTAAATACATACCTGTTGACATTCAACAGCGACAGCTTCCTTTTCATCAACCAAAGCATAAGCCATCTCAAGTGTAGCGTTCATGGATTGAACTTCTTCATGGAGTTGGTCTCTTTCACTGGCAACCCTCCTCAATTCATCTTCAATGCCTTTACATAAAGAAACTGAAGATGTTAAATGAAGAATTTCTTTCTCCAAACCTTTGACCACCTCCTTCTGTTCATCCAATAGCTCTTCTGTTTCAGATTTTTTGAGATAGATATCTTTTAATAGAACCTTCAACTCTGTGTTTTGGTCTGAGTAACTGTCTATTGTTTCTTTAGCCTGCTCAAGATCAGAATTTGAAATAACCAAAGCCTTTTTGGTATCAGCTAGATGACCTTCAAGTTTTTGATATTGAACCAACACGTCATCAAGCTGACTTGTTTTCATCTCTAGCTCATGTCGAACTTGGCGTAATGAAAATATTAGCTTTTCAGTTTCATCTTTGATGTCCTTTGTATTGGAGGCTGATTCCTGCAACAAGCTGAAATCAAAAAGCAAACCTTCTAATAAAACTTCTTTTCGTTCCAATTCTTTTTTAAGTGCCATGTTTTCATAGATTAGGTTATCACTGGATAACCCCAGTTGTCCCCCCCCAACCTTTCTCACTAATTCACATTGATCTCCTTCCCCGATGACTTTCTTACAAGGAACAATGACATCATCCTCATCACTTGAGCACATATTTTCTAACTTTATTACCGGACTGTATTCTTGATGTCTGGATGAATACAAACCGGGTTGTCCAAGCAAGCATGGGAGTTTCCTGATAAACTCCACTGTGTGGCACTGATATAGCACAAAGAAAGCGAACCCTTTCTCCATTATCTCAGTGCAAATATCTTCTACCGATGATCTGGAGTTGCTCACTAAGCAAAGCATCTCCCGTCCCAAAGATAAGGCATCAGAATATATTACGCTGAAGCTCTCATCTACAACCGTTTGCATTTGCACAAAACACCCTTCAAGCAATGATAATGAGTTTGCCATCTCTGCCAGACCATACTGGATTTGATCCTGCAGTGATTTGTTCTCCTCTTCTTTCAAACGTATTGATGACTTAAGTTGTTTGACTTCTTCAATCAAGCTTGCTCTCTCTACCATCAAATCCTCACCAGCTTGCTTCCACATACCGGTCAACTGTTTTGCACTTTCATTTGCTTTCAGCAAAGCATTTAACATCAAATCAGCTTCTCTCATTGTTGCACGGGCTTCCTCAAACTTGGTTAAGAGGCTACTAGCATGATTAATTTTCTCATCAGCAACTACCTGCACAACACAAAAGATCGCAGAAAATATAAGGCCAGTGATATTGTTAAGGAGAGGTTTGATGATTGTGAGGGTCACAGCAATTTCGTTATTGGCCCCTTTGAACAGTTGTTTTGACCTTATTTATATAAAAAAAATCTACATAAAATGGGGGTTTGAATTTGACCTATACCTCTCTTATATTATAGCAGCCTGCTTCAGCTTTCTCAATTCCATACTCAATAGATGGAACAACTTGCTTCAATTCTGCCATTGATCAGAGTTAATTATGTCCCTTCCATAAATGTTTTTTCTCATATAACTTTATGAATGCAAGTAGTTCAAGTAAACACATACCTTCTGAGTAAGAAAAATCTCCAACATCTGACTTGCTGAGTAGTGCGCTTAACTGAACATATAGTTTACTGAAAATATGGAATGCCATTTCCAATTCCTTTCTCAGGCATAATCTTGTTGCTTCACTCTGTATTTTCGAACCTTTTAGAAGCTTAATTGACTTTTCTGATTCTTGATCATCAGACTGAACTACCAAGCTTCCTTCAACTTGAAGGTCCATCATGTTTATCCCTACAGGAAACCTTGGCTGGAAAGTATATGAGCTGCCATCCGATTTAATTACTGAAGCAACACTTTCACTTGAAACATCAGAGTCAATCATGGAACAATCAGAAATCCATGTTTCCATTAAGTCTTCCTCCTCGGAGAGGCACTCAAATTCATTTACTTTTGTTTTGATGCAATCTTTAATGAGTTTCAGTATGTCATTTGTTTCAGCAAGTTTGTCTCTTATCTGATTCACCATTGGATTCTCGTTTCCAAATTTCATAAATTTTGGAGGTTCCATTGACAGTAATTCAACATTGCAGAACTGAGAATTCTTATGATTCTCTCTCAATTCCATACATATTTTCTTCATCTCATGACTCTCTTTCATTAACTCCTGAACCAACTCTTTGTATGCCGAACAAACTTCACAGACATCAATATGGAGGGCTTTTAAATGGGTTTCTACACCTGTATAGAGTTCATTAATAGCATTCTCAGACTCCAAAACCCCTAATCTGGTCAACTTCACTTGATATTTCAAACACTCCAGTGCCAAAACATCAGCATCAGGCGTCGTCTCAGAGATCTTATGGTTGCCTGCATTGATGAGCTTTGGGATTAAAATGTCTTTCTCAACATCATTTACCTGAGCAACCTTGTGACAATCACAAATCCTTTTTACTGCTACAAAACCAGAATTAACACATTTTTCTGCTTCAGTAAGCTGATCAATTTTTATTTTGCATTTACAGTCGTCCGTCTTTACCATGTTGGTGTTCCCAATCATGAGCTTGCTTAATTGTGTTGCCTCTTCAGTACTGTTGTCAATATCTAGTTGCTGGAATTCATTTAAAGCTATTGTTGCTTCCTTCAAGGAACTTAATTTCAGCTCCATTTCCATTACCATCTTCTGTGCATCTTCCAAGCTCTTTTCTAAGAGTAGAATACTTTCTTCCTTATCCACACAAACTCTGGCAGCCCTCTCTATGTGTTCACTAATACAACTAGCCTTCGGAAATGAGCAAGCAATACCTTCAATCTGGCCAGAAGCATCTTTGAGGGATTTAGAACCATCTACAAGGAAGCTTGTTAGTTCCAGAGTTGCCCTTTCCCATTCCATACAAAGTACCTTTATTTCCTCCTCCTTGGCAGCTATTATGTTTCTTAGTCTTGTATTTTCTTGAGTCATGTAAGATAGCCTTTGATTGAGTTCTAACTGAATAGCAGCAACATCTTCCTGTAAATGAATAATTGTTCTGCTCGTCTCCATTTCAACCTGTTCACATACCAGTTGAATTTGGTGTTGCTGAGATAACTGGGACACCTGATCCTCTTGATACTGGTTATTAAGCAATCTGACTTCCTCAAGGTCCTTACTCATTTTGTCCAACTTGTATTGCAAAGCCTTCCGATCAATTTCTTCATTTCCCTCCATCAGCAAGCCCATGTTTTGTGTTTCTAGATTACCTAATTTCAGGAAACGATTCCGAGGTTCCAATACTGTTTGTTTATCTACCTTGTCCTTCTTGCTTACCATTCCCATGAGTCTTCGATTCTCCTCCTGTGTATGCTGCAGCTCGGTAATTAGATGGACCTGCTCCAACTCCATCGCTTCAACCAACAATCTAGCATCCATCAACTCTTTTTGAGGATCATTGGAGTGTGACAATGAAGAATCATCAACATTCTGGTCAATTCTATTCTTTCGAACCTCATCATCTGCCTGGGTACTAGATGCCATCTCATCTCCGGATTCACTATGGCTATATATGCTTTCTACCTGTAAATGTGGTGATTAATCATAAACTAAAACAATGAAGAGAGAAATGGCGCATAGCATTTATGCAAGTCATTCTGCACAATACATCCAAAACACGTATGATTTCTTGCTTGTCTATATATCTTCTGATAAATGAACAAAAAGCTTTATTTTGATAAACACCAGACAATGTATACATGGATTTTTTAAGTAGGTTTTTTTAAAGCTCTTTCTAGTTAGTTTAGAAAACAATAAAAATTTATTATCAGGAAGATAAAACATATGTGGTTAGGCATTTTCAGCACAATAAACAAAAAAGATAGTTGAAAATTTCCCATGATTCTTTTGTTTGCCAATTGACAAGCCAATTTTATGTTTTGTAACAGATCACAGTTTGAGATTTAAAGGCACAGGAAATGCAATGGCATATGCAGCACAGGTCAGCAAAGATCGGGTATTGTTCCAAAAGTTACCAGTTTCTGCATGTGTAATCTATAAAAATCAATCAAACATCACACTAAAATCAAATTGGCATCAGTTCTCACCAATGAATAATTATCTGTTTGCCTAAAATCCTCAGAATTCTTGGAGAAAGAATCTGTAGCCTGCAAAGAAATGAAAAAAGTTGTAAATCACCAAGTTGAAAAGATTAAGCCATCAAAATAACCTCAACTTTGACTATATGCTATCCATACAGAGGTAGACGCAGCTTGACTGCAGTTCAAATATTTTCTCAGTTCTGTTCGTAATTCATCTACTTCCCTGCAGATATAAGGCATAAACAGCATATTAGGAAAGTAGCAACAAAGAATATCTGTCAAAGACTTGTTATTGTTATGCTTAGGCAAGAAAAAAGACAAACAGAATGACCTTTAAAATTGCTCAAATTATTAAAAGGGAGACTAAAATATGTAAATAATGGAACTAAATGGCCAGATGACAAAAGGGTAGTTATTGCCCAAGTAAAATACATCAATATCATTCCATGCTTATGCCCATAGAAAGGGCCATGCTAAGCAGATTTGATAGTTAAAGACAAAATTGACACAATGTCACAAATAGTTTATCACATGCAGAGAACAAGGCCAAAGAAATTCTAGTGGACTGGCCACTCAATTTGAATACTAAATCCATTTTCAATAAAATGATTAGGTAGGAAGAAATACAAAAATTAATTAGTTTGACAAAAAAAACAGGGCAACATTAGTGCATTGGTAGGGACCTGATTTCCTAGCCCCAGTAGAACCAAATCAGAAACTGGGAGCAATGTGTTGCAGCAACTATTGAAATATACCTAAAATGAAGTGTATTGGCTAATTACCTAATCAGTTTGAAATTCATATTCCTGGAATCTTCCAACTCTTTTATGGTGTCTTTATCCTGCACTTGAAGATGATGTGTATTAAGAACTGGAAAACATTAAGAACAGAACAAATACAATATAATTAATTAGAAAGTGTGTGTCAACCTGATTGTCATTTCTTGCAGGGAATGTGAGCTTTCCTGCAAGTGTTTCCAGAAGCTGCACATTAAAAATGTTAGATAGCTGTGAAAGTATCAATGAAGGGTGTTATTGCAGTAAGAAAGACGGAAAAGGGGGAATAAGATCTTCATATACCCGATTGCGCAATTCTGAAACTTCAGCCAGCAATGTTTCTCGCTCTCCTTGTTCATGGAAATTTTGGAACCTGAATTGAGGAATGATGCAAAGTGAGTCCCTAACCTCCAGAAAGAAGACAGAGAATCAAATAAAGTACTAGTTAATATCCATGGAAACTACAGCTGGAGTTGCTCTTGTAGTCTGATATTCTCCAGAGCAAATTGGGTCAATTCTGGATTTTTATCAATCCTCGCCCGAAGCATCTGAATCTCTTCCAGTAGAGCCTTATTTTCTTCCATGAGATACTTCTCGGAAGACAGACTGTCACTCACAAGTAGTTCAAGTTGTTTAATTTTCTCTTCACGAAACCGTAGCATCATTTTAGTGTTCTGAGCATCCTCTTCCCTTTGGCAAGCCTGCAAAAGATGCCACAATGGAAAACCACATCATTTACAAAACAGTTTGTGATTCAGCATGTGCCAAACCTGAGAAATAGCAAGAAATAATGAGGCCCAGTTTTTTTCCAGAAATAGGAAATTATGGGACTGGTTGTTGTAACAGATATACCAAGAGGTTCACATGTTCAATTTCAGCCTCTAGCTTCCGAACTGCTATCTCTGCCATTTTTTCTCTCCTCATAGCACCAACTAAAGTAGCTTCCATGTGATTTATCTGCCACATAGATGCAAGTTAATTGTCCATAACTACATAAAACAAATCTTAAGATGGAGAGAGAAAGCTTCAAATTTAGAAGACGGCATGGTTACCTTTGTGCTTGGGAGTCTACGTATCTTATGATTACCAGTTTGCTTTCTCTCTCCTGAAGAGTCATATCCCTCAGACAAGTCATTCAGTCCAGATTCTTCAGCAGCTGGAATATAACTTGAGATAGACCGTGTAAGGTTATTATACTTCATCAAAATGGATAACTGGCCCTGTTTGAGTTCAGAAATGCCTCAGCCGTAGTACCTAAAAGTGGCATAAGTAAACATCTCACAAATTTGTAACTATCCATACCTTCAACTGTTGGATTTGCCGCTGCAGTGCAGTTACATCACCTGAAGCATCTTCATTCACTTTAGCCTAGAAAAGAAGCACACCTCAAGTTGGAAAAAAAAAAATTACGAAGAAAGATAGAAAAAACTCTAAGCTCCTAGTTTGATTGGAGAATGTACACAAACACGTGTGCATTTAACTTAGTACATTGTTCTGAATAAGTTTGGCACGCTGTGCAAACTTCAGAGTGCTAAGTGTTTCATTTGCAGAGCTGCAGGGAAATCAAAACCGATGTTAACAAATAAACATTACTATAGGTAATCAAGAAAACACCTAAAACTCGAGGAAAAATCCAGACCAAATAGATGGGCTGACATTTGCAATTATCGTTGTCTTTGAGTTTCCTCCCAAAGAATCCTGCATTCACAGTTGTAGACAATAGGAGCTCTTTAATAAAAGGCAGCAACATAAATATCTGACAAAATTAGATCATCTTCAGTTTTAGAGCTTTAGAATCTAACCTGAAGTAGAAATGTGAGCCTTGAGTCTCTGTAGGGCACATGTCTGTGTTTCCCATGTGCTAAATCCACTAAAGACATTATCACTAAGCTAAAAGTACAGAGTGAAATATAATTTAGTTTAAACAATAATAATATGAAACTCGTGTCAGCAGCATTAAAACTAAATGCAACCATATGGAAAAAAAATAAAAATCAAATTAAGCTTCCAATGTCCCCAATGGCGTTTATTTTAATTTGATTACTCACAAGGTTAGTTTTTCAAAGTTATCAAGACGAGTATTTCAGCCAAAATTCATAGCAAGCATCACAACCAGAGGAATTCCATCAAATATGAAGACACAGCATTTGATACAATGCTACGATTTAAAGCATATTAATAGAGAAACTGGTTTTTTCAGTACCCAAGAGTTGACAAAGATTTGTTTATATTTGCTGCTTCTTTCAAACGATCTCCCTCTGCACCAGAGCTTTTCTGCCTGAATCAGTGAGTAAGGTGGTGTAGTTTTGTAGAGGAAGATGAAAAGACAATGCTGATTTGTATAAAAACAGTAGTTACCTTTCAGAACCAGCTAGATCTACTAAGTTTAACCTTGCAAATCTGAAGTGAGTCATGGAATCTTTCTCCCAGCTGCTTTCAACGATACAGGTAAAAACACTGTGGGAGCGGCTGCTCTCACTGTTCATATGAGTTGCTGCCATTTTCCTGTTTGCAGCACCCTGGTATGATAGAATTACGCAACTCATACTTATGACCAAGGATGCAGTGAGTTATATTAAAGTAAAAAGTTTCACCTGAAACTCCCACCTGTAACAGAAGTTTGACAACATCATTGACTGTCCTCACATTATACTCCGTGAGGTTTTCAACATATACCCCTTTCTTCAAGTCTTCTCTGAGCTGCAACAGGATAAATAGATTGACAACGCCCATTTTATGAAAAATTAACGGGAAGCATCCCATGTGTATAATATGAACACAAATACATTACCTGTAGATTAGTTGATGAGGGCTCCAAAAGATCTGTTATCTGCTCATTGTAAATCTCTAGAAAGGAACATTTGCAGCTATACTTCAGCTTTTCATCCTTCCTGCACTCTTCCTCCTACATAAATTATTTCTAATTAGATATCCAGTAATAGGTAAAAGAAGAACATAGAATCACATGTCAAATAAATGTGAATGATCAAATCGTTGTAAAATAATACAGATTCAGATATCCCACCACCCTAATTCTTGTAAATAAATATTCAAAAATGCGTGGAGTTATCCCACTATCTTCATTGAGCCTTCCTTCCATCTCATATATCTCACCCATCATAGTATACGTTTTGCCACTTCCTGTCTGCAGAAACATACTGAGCTTCAACATCTTGTTCAGAGCTATATCACAAACAATCATGAACCACAGAATCACATACCTGACCATATGCAAACATGCAGCTATTATAACCAGACATGCAATTCTCCACCATGGGCAATCCAGCAACCCTGAACAGGGTTTCCTACACCAAATCCATGCAAGACACCACATAAAAATCCAAACAAACCTGCCTTACCCCTCAAGGCCCTTTCAGTTGTTATGATTGTAAAGAAAATGATACAAACTGAAAAACAAAAATCTTCCACTTAATTGATCTTAAGACAGATATTTGGCATAGTTGAGATGAATTTTCATTATTTTAGAACTGAAAACAACTCAAAACCAAATAACTAAAACATTGCCTTTCCACTTCCTACATTGGTATTGTAATACTTACCTGACAACTAGCATAGGTACATGTGGAAACAATATTCACATTGTGAATTATTATAAACAGGATTGTAACAGCACCTGTGATATGGTCTCGCATGCGATATGATCAAAGGTAAATCTGGTTTCAGGATGACCAAGCCACACCAAGGTCCGTGCACTATCCTGCCTCAGGCATCGACCATAACCTTGTGAAACCCTCTCTGGAGCACTCAATGGCCGAATTCTTATCAGCACCTGAATTCAACAATCACATATCATATCCACCAACAAAGTCTAAACTCATCTCATCTCAACCCATCTCATCTCATCATTACAATTTTTTCAAATTCCCACACAAAATATAATAAACCATTCAATTTTTTCAAATCCCAAAACAATAATAATATTAAAAATAATATTCTAACAATATTTTATTCAACTCATCTAAAACCATCTCAACTCATCTTTGAATCCAAACGGGGCCTTGACAGGAAGTTCATAGAAAATGGTGAATGAAAATGACTTAACCGTTATCTAACACTACCTCAAATTCGGGTGATAAAGGACCGCTTGTTATAAATTATAAGTGAAAATAATCCCTAGTACATTATTCTAACACGAAATCGCTTTAATGACAAAAGTAATATCGATGAAACAATTTGTATAAGTAAAATCCTTGTTGAAACGATGGACAAAAAAGAAAGATTTAGAAAGACGAGTTATTCCACAAACCTGTACATTGTGATCCGCCCAGAAAGACGGATCTTCTACCAGCTCAAAATCCTGAACGTCCCCTGGAAGTTCAGAATTCGCGACCGAAATCCCTCTGGAAGCCCTAGAGAAACTTCCTCCTTTCCCCCCAGCGTACAATGGAGGAGCTCTGGTGGAAGTAGGTGCTCCTGTTGCACCACCAATTGAAGCCCTTGAAACACTCTTCACCGGAGTGGTCTGCGCCGAGTTCGGCTCCGACTGCGCTTTCGTCCCTGCGCGACCTGACACCCTGGGAGTCCCGTAACTGAGGCCCGCATTTCCAAACTTCTCTACACCTTCAAGCTTCCTGTCCGATGATCGACCTCCTCGACTGGCTTCGAACTTGTGATGAGTATCAAAATCGGGACCTTGTGGATCCGTTTGGTACTGAGATGGATCATGAATTGTATTCAGAGGAGTTCTGGGGGGTGGAAAATGAACCGGATTCAGCAAGGTTTCGAATCCGTTTTCGTTTGTTTCGGATTGCGTTCCCTTCGAAACGTTTCGAGCCGCAAGTCGAGAGGTAGAGGTTTCCTTCGACATGTCAAGGCTAGGCTATATTTTGGAAGAAATTAAAGAAGCTGACACTTCATCAAAAGTCCAAAACCCTAATTAGATCCATGAAGAAGAAAGGAAGAAACCAGAGAGTATTGGAATTTGAATCGGCTTTAGGATTTGAAGATGGGATAGTTATTAGTGTCAGACTTGAAAGCTGAAGCTCAGTGAAATAGATGAAAGTACTGGACGACGATGAAATAGACCAGACGCGCCCGTTTTTTCAAATTTGACTTTTTATTTTGATAGAAGAGCCCCCTCAACTCTTTTAGAATATCAAAAAGACCCCAAAACGGATTCCAGCATTTATCGGAAAAATTATAAAATGCCACCTTGAATATAGTTTGTTAATTCCGTTTCCCCACTTGTAATTTATATCATAAATCGAAATAAAACAATTCGTGTAATTTAAGCTAAGATCCAACAAAAAATAATTAATTATTAATTCAGTTTTCCTAAAACCTTTTTTTTCTTCAACTCACGTATTTTTAGTCTTGTAAGATATTAACTCGTTTGTTTTTACAGATGAGATGAGATGAGATGAGTTGAAATTAAAATTAAAAATTAAATAAAATATTATTAAAAATATTTTTTTAATATTATTTTTATTTTAGAATTTAAAAAAATTAAATTGTTTATTTTATTTTATATGAGAATTTTAAAAAGTTGAAATATTTAGATGAGATAAGTTATGAAAACAAACGAGATCTTAAAAATTAATAAAAGTTAATGAATTTTAAAGGTATTATTTATTTTTATAAAAATATATATTTCTTTATTATTGTTTTATAACTCGATGTATACTAACTGCCATATGGTTATATAAAATTACCATACAGTTATTTGCATGCATCCTACGACTAGGTGTAAATAATAGTTGTGCCAAAACTTGATTTTATTCTAATGAGTGAATAGTTTTCGTTTATTTTCGAAAAACTCTCATTTCATCTCAATTTCATCATTACATTTTTTTAAATTTTAATACAAAATAAAATAAACAATTCAACTTTTTCAAATTCATCTCATATTCTCTCACCTAATCATTACAACTTTCTCAAATTTCAATACAAAATAAAATAAATAATTCAACTTTTTCAAACTCATCTCATCTCATCTCTGAAAACAAACGAGACCGGATCTTCATTTAAATATAAAACACATTTCAATTTTTAATTTTAATTTTTTCTTTTAATTATTACCTAATTATTATATAAACACAAAATCAATACAACTTTTACAAGTTTTAAAATAAAATACAAATTTCAAAATAAAAATTATATTCAAACTGTATAATATTTTTATTCAATTTTTTTCTCTCCATTTTTCCAAAACTTACATAAACATCTTAATTCAAATTGTTTCATTCCTATTCAAATAATTCTAAAATATTTCAAGGATCTAATCAAGCCATTAAAGTTCTTAATTATTCAGTCGTAAGGATATGGGTGGGCAATTTGAGGAAGGAAAAGTAGTAAACCATGATTACAATGTTGTTGTTATCCGTTAAAATGGGACCTAATGTCCCTACACTGATTTTAAAGGAAAAAAGAGAAAGGAATATTGGGATTTGAATTCAAACGTTTGCTAGAGCCTAGAGCTATTGAGTCCAACTCCACCAAAATGGGCAATCAAGCAAAGTAAGAACAGGCAATCATGGGTATATAATTAAAGCATAAAAACGGAGCCAATGAGACTTTTTGAAAAGTTTGTAAAGTCTCCTCGTCTTAAGAGTAAATCATTTGTTCTCAGAAGTGTGGACAGTTGGTTTCTAAAAAAGTTTGAAAAAATATATTAATCATTATCTTTCTCATTATCTTATAATGTGACGTTAGATGATAAGTTTATAAGTAAAATAAAATAAATAATCTCTAGTCATCTAATACCATATCATGAGATGATAAAAAAATAAATAATGAGTAGTATTACTCAAATTTAAAATAATATTTTTTTTTACATCAAACATTATCATATCAACGATGTAAAGGGTATATCATCCATATTAATTGACATAGTAAGATTTAATTTACAAAATAATTTCAATTTTTTTTATATATAATTCGGATCTTCTCACATGGAGAATGAAGGTACGTTCTACATTTGTATGAGGAGTTACTCTTATAGTCATGAATCTATGGATCGATTATACGTATTTGGTAGGCTATTTATAAGAGTATTAGTATTGGTTTATGCATATATACATATATGTAAAATCACCTCTTTTGCATATCTACTTTGCCATATAAGCAGAACTCTCCCACATTGGCTTATGCATATTTGAGACAAAATAATAAAAAAATATTATTATTTTATTATTCTTAATTTTTTGCCTAAATATAATTTCATAGCATCCAGTTCATGTATTAATACAATTTCATGCATCTAGATTTAGCAATTCCATATATAATAAAATCCATCAAATTTATATACACAAAAATTGAAACCCATGTGCTCATAAACAACACATATTAACATGTATTAATATAATTTCTGTGCTTAAAAACAGTTTGTAATGTCAACTTAATACAAATTCCCTGTATCAAAATCAACTTGATACAAGTTCCAAAAAGTTGATTTTGATACAAATTCATTACAATACAAATTTCTCCAAGATCATTACAACACAAATTTCCAGCAAGAATATGAAATCAAAAATTTCCAACAGCACAACTTTCCAGCAGCAGCAACCACATACAGTAAGCACCAACAAGTCCTTCAGCGGCTCCACCACCAGCAAGTAACAAAAAAAACCAGCATTGGCATTGGGTCCTCCAGCAGCTCCACCACCAGTAAGCAGCAAGAAAACAAGCAACCACCAATAACTCCTCCAGCTTCTCCACCGCCAGAAAGCAACAACAAAAACCAAACTCCACCAACAACAAAATTCACCCAATCGATTGGTACTCACCCACCACCAACCACCAACAAAATACAGTTCCATATAGAGGTACAAAAAATGATTTCCATTTCATAGGAACCAGCAGTATAACAATACCCAAAACATGTCACCACAGTCAAAAACAATTATCAAAAATTGCACAAAACAAAGCATACAACTATGTACGAGATATTGCCTTACTCCTTTATTCCTCAATTATTTCTATTTGAAAATTATGGAAATACTCTTGCTGCACAGAATTCATGGAACCAATATCCAATTTCTTCTCGAGCCTTAATTTCGATTTTAACCTTTCTCTTCTTAATGGCCAGTAACTCAGAATTGTCTAACCTCATTATTGATTTTTTTTCTCTCCAACATATGAATCTTTCTATCATGTGTCATTTCCCTTACGGCGTCACTAAATTCATTATCTTCTCTTTCCTTAGCTTTTCATTTTTTTTCTCTCTTTCTTTTTCAGCTTTTTTGTCAGGAGGTCTCTCACACTTCACGGCTACATTTTCCATCTCTTCCCCTAATCGTACTGTGTTTGGAGTACTACCTGAACGTGAGACATTGTCTCTTCTTCTTATGCTCTCTATGTGTGTTTTCCATTCGGTTGGTGTCTCAAAAGATTCCAACAATGATCCATGGTGAAGTTCATTTTTTGGGTCTCTCAGTACAAGAGTTTTGCCTCATCAATCTACAATTTCGTTTAACAATCAGTGGGACAAATCATTAATAATTATAACAATAACAATAAATAAACAACAACAATTTTTTTTTAACGATTATAACTTGTCTACCTCGATTGCACCGCTTGGATGCATTCCTTCAACTTGGGTCATGGAACCACAAAAATTATTGATACATTTTTGAATGGTTGACCACCGATTGGTCAAAGAATTCATGGAACGTTCTTGACTGTTAGGTTTTTTATAAGTGGAGTAGTAATCATAAATTCTACACCACAATTGTGTGGAGGTTTGATCAATCTCCTATATGGAATCTATACTAATGTTAAGCCAAGCTGAAATGAGGAGAGTATCTTCTTCCTCAACAGTAAATGACACACACCGCTGGGATTTTTGTTTAGGTGCCCTTTTTTTGCCATTGGGGTTGTGTAACTTAGACATCAACGAAAGCAGTATCCATAGTAGGGTTATTAATGCCACCCTCACCACTTTTCAATAGAGTAGTAAAGAAGAGATCGTCATCAATTAAAGTGTTCATCCTTCAACAAAATATTGAAGGACAACACGTTACTAAAACAACACATATTAAGCAAAACAGGGCCAAGATAATAGACTCATGATCAGACTTTTAGATTTGTGGTTTTGTAGGGCTTTAATAACGGCTTCAATAACAAACCAAAGAGAACCAGAGTGCACTTGTTGTATTGCTGTAAACCATAGTTGAAAGAATGCATGGGTAAAATCATGTAAGTAAATATAACTCATATGAACATTAACATCAATATTTAACAATCAGTGGGACAAATCATGAATATAACCCATATGAACATTAGCATCAACATTTAAGACTGGATTTTTAACTACAACCACAAAAGGAAATATACTCCAAACACGTTATTTGATAATGGATGCAAACAGAGAAATTTGATTCTCTAGACAAAACACAATTCGGAAATCATTTTTCAGCAAGAACAAAGCATGAGTTCAATGACTAAAATGTACATATAGGGGTTTTCTTTATTCTATAACTCATCAAAGGACTAAATGATTGGATAGTAGCATCATCGAAACCAAAATCTAAAAGCAAGAACAAAAAATCTAGCCCATGAGGTCTAAAATGAAGAAACCCTAATCTAAAACCAGCATCATCGAAATCCTAATCTAAAACCAAGAACAACAAATGAAGAAATAGCAGCATCATCAAAACTGTGAAGGAATAGCAGCACATCGAAACCAGAATCTAAAAGCAAGAACAGAAAATCTAGTCCATGAGGTCTAAAATGAAGAAACCCTAATCTAAAACCAGCATCATCGAAACCCTAATCTAAAACCAAGAACAACAAATGAAGAAATAGCAGCATTTTCGAAACTGTGAAGGAATAGCAACACATCGAAACCATGAAGAAACAGAGGGAGAAATACTTGCTTTTCAACCTAGCGATTTCATACCTGAAATAGAGAGAGCCAACAGAAAACCCAACTGTGACTAGTCCAGAGCCATCGCAAGCTTCGTCGACATTCATCGTGAGAGAGAGGTGCATGGGTTTGATCTTTCGATGGGGTTGTTTGAGTTTAGAGAGAGATTGAGAACAGGAAAGCGTGTGGGAGAGAAGTGAATACACTTTCGGGATGAAAATAATCCCGTTGGGGGGTGTTGTCGAGAAAGAGAGAGAGTGGGAGGAGAGAGAAAGAATGAGTAAAATATGTTTCGTGTGGTGAATAGTAGATCTCCAAATTTACATAAACACTGTTTATAACTAGCTAAATATTTGAAGATGCATAAACTAATGTAAAGGAATTTAGGCTCATATTATGGAAATATGACTTTGCATATGCAGATGCATAGACCAATGTGGATGCTCTAAGGATTGAGGTGACCTACTATGGCAAAATCTCTCCATAACCACGATTCTCAATATCCAATTTGGTGTATTATCTTTTGGAGCACAGTTTAGCCATTGATAGCGCCCATCCGATGCGGATATCTAGCTTGGACTTATCCTTGTAGATCCATGTCTTGCCAATATACAATTGGTTAGGTTTCCGTCTTGATAGCATTTTTATAGGGTTTATCTTTGACTAATACCGATATTAGAAGAATACGAGTAGTTGATTTTATCTTTGACTGATACCAATATACAATTGGTTAGGTTTTCATCTTCCATATATATGGTGTTAGGTGGTACTAAGGCTGTAAACGGACCGAGACCGGACCGAACCGAGTTCATTCGGTCCAGTCCACGGACCATGTGTTTTTCGGACCGGACCGAACTAAAAAAAAAAAAAAAATTATATATATAATTAATTATATAATTTTCATCTAACCTAATCCTATCACTAACTAATATATAATTATACCATATAATAATTAAGTATAGACTATAGTTATACATTTATACTTATACTAATATTACTAATATATAGCTATACTATATTACTAATAGTCTAATACTTTATACTAATACTATTATATAGTTATGCTAATCATGATTTATAATAACTAATCACTATAAGTCTATAATATATATTTAGTATCAATATATTAATATATTATTTAATGTATTATTAATACTATTAAGTATTATGAGTTATAGTATAAATTATAATATATGTATAATTTATAAATTTATAATAGTATGTATAATTAAATATTTTATGCTTATTTATAATAGTATGTATAATTAAATATTTTATGCTTATTTATAATAGTATGTTAAGTATGTATCTTTCTCAATTATGGATGTAATATGTATCAATTATGGATGTAATATGTATGGATAATTAAATTATTTATGCTTATTGCTTCATATACAAAATGTTAAAAGTTGTATATGGCTCATTATGCATTAACATATTTTAAGTTAGTAATAAAGTAATAATTAGCATCATCAATAATGTAATTTTCATTTAATTTATTATCATTGATCATATAAAATATTTTTTTATTGAGTTTGTTACATATCCATATTAATAAGTCACTTAGTTTAATTTAGTATTGTAAATAAATTTTTTTTTATTAATTGATCTGAAAAAAAAAAGAGGCCGGACCGAATGGACCGGATCGGACCGATGACTACCTGTACGGTCCGGTCCCTATAGGAGTTCGGTCCAGACTGAACCAGCCCGTTTACACCCCTAGGTGGTACAATGGGAACCAATATAGCTTTCGTTTACAAAAGGATTATTGGGTTGTACATTTGGAATCCCACTATTCCCACGTCAAAAATGAGATTGGAAGGTTTTTTTTTTTTTGGTTTCTAGAGTTGGTTCGGAGTTTCCCATTGGTGAGGCCAGTCGTCGTGAGTTTCTTATGAGGGCTTATTCGTGTTATATTACCGATGACCTTGATTTCAAAGCTACTCCCACCAAGGGAGAGATAGAGCTTTTGAATCTTATTTACTCATTGGTTAGGAAAAACCCAAACTCTGTCGATTCTGATGTGATCCTCACTCGAGAAAACATTGACCATTTATTTGTGACCCCAGATCGATTGCGAGTTGTATGCCGTCCAATGCTTGGTTAGGTGGGTTCAAAATCTTCTCATGGGTGCAAGAGCTCTGCTCTTGCCCATTGGGCCCTAAAGGAAAGCGACCATATATATTGAGGGTGATGGAATTCATGGTAGGTCATGCACCCATAGCAACCTTGCTAGCCTAGAGAGGAGCATAGAGCCCCCTCGACCATCAATTTTCCCTTCGTTTGGCCGTCGTCAAGAAAATTAGTGCTCACCCCCATTGGTACATCATGATCACCTTGCATATGTGATTAACCAATGACCCCAAGGCTTGGGTTCACTATTGGACTCTACGTTTTTCGACACGATTCCTAATGTCTTCCATGGTTCCTTTATTAAAGCATTGTATGAAAGATTTGAGTTGTTGTCCTCCTTTTCAACTACAAGTGAATTTGTCGAAGTATTGGAGGGTTGCGGGGAAAAGCCTGAGACCGTGACGAAGGATGTGGAAGTTGTTGCTAATTCGTCTGCACCAAGTCATTGTCTTAAGCGGAGAAATCCTATAATTGTTAAGGCTACCATCTCTCCCTTGGGTGAATCATCACCCATAGCCACTCTTGGCAAGGAAGTCTGAACGGGTGCTGCTATTAGCTCAGCCCACTCCTTGATGATCATTGGAAGCGACTATGCTTCCACTGAGCTTATAGAGAATCAACCCATGGTCCCCTTGCCAAGCTTGGGGACATCTCTTGTTGCGGCACCTCCGGTGGCTTCATAGGTAACTCATATCGATTGAACAACTAACAATCCTTTACCTAGGGTAGCTCCTCGGAGTCCTGATCCTAACTGGAGGTTTCCTCACCTACAAAACATATTTATATTTAACATATACAATACTCTAAATAGAACAATATTAATCTTCATCCTAGATTTATTATACAAATCACACATGGTGTGTTACATTTAAATGTCACTAACAATGTACTGCACCAATAAATATGCATAGAAATGACGAAATATTCTCGTTTGGTTACACTGAAATGAAAGTTGAATAAACTATTATTAAAATATTATTTTTATTTTGAAATTAAAAAAAGTTGAATTATTTATTATATTTTATGTGAGATTTTGAAAAAATTATAATAATTAAATAAGATGAGATGAGTCGAGATGTTTTCTGTAACCAAAGAGGGATAAAAATTTCTCTCCAAAGTAAGATGTTTTTATCTTGACACCAGGGCCGGCTCTCCCATAAGACAAGTTAGGCAGTTGCCTAAGGCCCCACAGTGGAAGAAAGACTCAGAAAATATTAAAAAAATAATTAAGTAATTTTTTTTAAAATTAAATTATCTAAACTAAACAAAGATGCTAACATTGAAAATTGAAAAAATCAATTATCAATTCTACTGTAAAAACAAATGCTAACAATTATAAAAATCAAAATCAAAACTTTTATTTAATTACATAGAGTCTGTAACTTCTCTTAGGAAGGCTAAAAGTCATAATAATGACTAAAAATTCAGTGGTTCCCTTTACAAATTCCAAAAAAATCCAGCAAAACTATCTCAAAACTCTTTTTTTATACATCAGAATTCGGATCAACAAATCTTTTTTTATCACCTGTGTACTCCACTCTCCATTCTCTAATCTCTCTCTTGCGCATCCTCTTGCTTGTATTTGCACTGGCAGCCTCTCCAATCTCCATTGTCTCCAATCGCATGCATCGGCAGATGACATACGTTGAGCAGTTGCTACAGCTCTAGTCTCTATTATGTTTTGGACCTTGGTGACGAAGGTAAGTAATCTAAGGCTCTGAGTCTTTAACCTGTAGTTTATGAAGTGAAGTTTTTTTGTTTTATATGGATAAATGAAACACTGAAGGTTTGTGTGGCAATAAAAAAGCCACGTGATACTCATTCCGTAAACTTGTTTACTGATAGCCGACCCTAGTCTTGTTTAGAACTCTTCTCCCTTAGTTGTATTTTGTCTTATTCTTCAAGACGTAAACAACTATTTTGAGATAGGCTGGTAGCTTTCACAATTCACAAATCACATGGCCCATGGGCCATGGGCACCTATTGATTATTTTTCAAACTTTCTTTATTTCTCTTTCAATACTTCTAATCTATAATTTATTTCTTAATTTTAGATATTAATATTAAGATATTTTATTTTATTGTGCAGATGAACAGTTTTTATATAAAAGTGAAGGCCATTTGTTATGTAAAAGTGAATCTCATTTGCAAAATTAGGTTCTATTGTTTTATGTTTATATTTATTTTATTCTAGAATATTCATAAGTATAGTAAGATTTTATATAGTAGATATTGTTTTTTTCTACTAGAAAATATGTCTAATAGAAAATATGCATCCGGATATGAGAAACTTAAAAAAAAAAAAAAGAATAGAAAATATTGATTGAATCCCAAAAAGGATCTTTAAATAAATTTGTTGCTACCAATAAACAAAATATAGTAGAAAATTTAGGTGAAACATTTGTAGATGATCAAGAAACACATCAAATAGGACCACAAGATAACAAAATAAATCAAAAAATACAACAAAAGGGATATGAGGATAGTGCTCAAGCATGTACTGCTACAATTATTGCTGAAGAATTTGAAAAAAGTATAGAAGAAAATAAAAATACTGAGGACATATTTGATTTTATTCCTTCAAATATTTATGACCCTACTCAATGGAATATGTTGATACAAAATTAAGAGATTTAATAGTAGAAAATGGTCCAATTAGATATATCAATATAAACTTTCATAAGGATGAGAACTCTAGACATTTTTCCACTACATATTATATACGAAACTTATAAAATGGGGAGAAACATGATAGAAAATGGCTAGTGTATTCAAAAAGTGTATTCAAAAGACTTGAATAGAGTATTCTGCTTTTGTTGCAAGTTGTTTAATTCAAAACTTAGTATAAGCCAACTAGCTAATGAAGGAATCGATGATTGGAAAAATCTTAGTGCTAAGCTTAAAAGCCATGAAACAACCAATGAGCATATTACTAACATTATTACTTGACTTGATTTGGAAATGAGATTGTTAAAAAATAAAACAATTGACAAAAAAGTCTAAGAACAAATTAACAAAGAAAAAGATCATTGGAAAAAAGTGTTATTGAGAATTGTTGCTGTAGTAAAAATCCTTGGTAAAAATAATTTACCATGTCGAGGACAAAATGAAAAGATCTACCAAGAAAATAATGGAAATTTTTTAAAGTCTAATTGAGATGATTTCTGAGTTTGATCCAGTAATACAAGAACACATTCGACATATTCAAGATAGTGAAATTCATAATCATTATCTTGGGCATAATATACAAAATGAATTAATATACTTGCTAGCAACTGAAATTAAAACCCATATTATTAAAAAAATAAAGAAGCAAAATATTTTTCGATTATACTTGATTGTACCCCAGATGCAAGTCATCAAGAACAAAGTCTTTCATACTAAGATGTGTTAATATTTCAACAAGCCCAATAAAAATAGAAGAATATTTTTTAAAATTTATTAAAGTAGATGATACAAGTGAAAAATGTATTCTCAGTGAATTATTAGATGCAATAAAAAGTCTTGAACTTAATATTAATAATGTTCAAGGACAATGTTATGATAATAGGTCTAATATGAAATGAAAAGAGCAAGGGGTGCAAAGAAAATTGCTTGATACAAACTCCAAAGCATTTTACACGCCATGTGGTTGTCATAATCTTAATCTTGTTATATGTGACATGGCTAATTCTTGTCCTAAAGCTATATCATTTTTTGGAATAGTACAACGTATTTATTTTTTGTTTTCTTCATCAACAAAGCGATGAAATTTTTTGCAAAATAATGTGTTGATTCTAACTCTTAAGCCACTCTCACAAACACGTTGGGAAAGTCGAATTGAAAGTATTAAAGCAATAAAATTTCAAATTCCACAAATAAGAGAAGCTTTATTGCAACTAGCAAAAATAATTGAAGATCCTAAAACAAAGAGTGAAGCTAATTGTTTAGTAGAATATGAAATTGAGAACTTTGAATTCACATTAGGCATGACCATATGGTATGATATATTATTTGCAGTCAATAATATAAGTAAGTCTGCAATCCAAAGATATGCATATAGATGTTGCCATTGATCAGTTAAAAGGTCTTATTTCTTTTTTTAAGATTATAGAGAAAATGGATTTAAATCTGCTATGATTTCATCGAAAGAGATTGCAATTAGTATGGAAATTGAACCTGTATTTAGAGTAAAACGAATAATTCATAGAAAAAAACGGTTTGATGAAAATGTCAATAAAGAGACAACACAATCTGCTGAAGAATCTTTTTGAATTAATTATTTCTTATTTATAGTAGATCAAGCAATTTTTTCAATTCAAAATAGGTTTAAACAGTTTCAAATATATGAAAATATTTTTGGTTTTCTATTTAATATCAAGAAATTGAAAACACCTGACGATGGTAGTTTGTAAAAAAAAAATGTCTTAGTCTTGAAAGCTTTTTGAAATATGATATTGATGGTTTAGATTTATTTTCCGAACTAAAAGTTTTAAAAGAAATTTTAGCAGTAGTAGAAAGCACTCCTATTGATATATTAAATTATATAAAAAGACTTAATTCTTTTCCAAATGCATGTATTGCTTACAGAATTTTATTGACAATACCTATTACTGTTGCTTTTGCAGAAAGAAATTTTTCAAAATTAAAATTGATAAAATCTTATTTAAGATCAACAATGTCGCATGAAAGATTAAATGGACTAGCGATATTATCAATTGAAAAAAAGATATTAGAAGAACTTGAATATAAAAATTTAATTTGTAATTTTGCATCTCAAAAAGCAAGGAAAATAATTTTTAAATAAAAATATATTTAAATATAACATAATTAATTTGGTATAAGAAAAAGAATTAATCTTTGCATCATCCTACACACCACACACCATAACTTTTTTTATTTTTTTTATTTGTTTATCTTATTAAATGTGTATTATATGGATGAAGAATAAAAAAATATAAATGTTTCAAGAAGAGTAAAATAAAAAAAAATTGAAAAAAAATTGAAAAAAAATAAAAAACACATTGGTGTGTGGTGTGTAGGATGATGCATAGCAATGCTCTAAGAAAAAGGCTCCATTTTAACTTATGGCTTCAAAATCTATGGAGCCGACTTGCTTGACACGTGTGTCCTAACTCAGCTTGATGTGCTTCAAGTTTTTACCCCTAATTATCTTGCTATTAATTAAGTACATATACCAAACTATATTGATACTTTCCATTTCACAGAAGGTGAATTCTGATAGTGATCTGGCTGTAAAGATTTGCAAGCAATTAGTACGCCGGCGCCTCATATAAGATTTTATGACTTGATAGTGTGTACTGCCCGCGAGCTCTGTAAAATTTGGATGATCATTTTGAGCTGATACACCAAGAAAATTACTTATATCACAAATCAGGCCAGCCGAGCAGTCTTCGCGTAAGGGCAGTACTGCTGCCTGCTGGAGCCACCGAGAGTGGCACCCGAGCCTCGTCAAGTAGACTGTTTTTTTTTTTTTTTTCGTTTAAGGAAAAAGTTATTTTGTCTCTCAAGTTGTACCGTTCAAATCCTCTTCACAATTTATTTATTTAGTAATTAAAGAAGTAATTTTAAGAATATTAGATGTTCAAGCCTCATAAAAATTATGGTCAGAGTGAACATCGATCCTCAATAATTAATGATATTCATCACGCTAGCTAGTTCCAATAAATTTTTTCAGTGGCGATTTGGATTGGTAGGAAAATTGAAATGGTTTGTGAATAGTAGAATAAGATATTTTATAAATATTATTTTTTAATATTATTATTATTTTAAGATTTGAAAAAGTAAATTGTTTATTATTTTTTGTGTGAAAATTTGAAAAAATTCTTTTGAGATTTGAAAAAGTTAAATTATTTATTATATTTTAGTGTAAAAATTTAGAAATTAAATTCTTTTGAGATTTGAAAAAAAAATTTATTATATTTTGTATAGAAATTTAAAAAACTTGTAATAATAAAAATAAGATGAATTGAGATGGATTGAGGAGAATTTTGAAGGCCAACAGCCCCTAGTCGTAACCTTTTACAAGCGGAAAAAACTTCTGATAAGAGAAATAAAAAGTAAATAAAAAAAAGGCAATCAAGAAATTTTCGTTTTATGGTTCTAAATGAAAATTAAATAAAATATTATCAAAATATTATTTTTTAATATTATATTATTTTTTAATTTTTAAAAATTAAATTAAAATTTAAAAAAATTAAATTATTTATTATATTTTATAAATTATAATAATAAAATAAGATGAAACACTATCCAATCCAAACAATAATTTACGATAATATATTGATGTTGTTTCATAAACATAAAAACATTGTACAGATCAGATAAAGGCGCATGTTATAGACTATATATTTACTTTAGATTCCATACATATATATAAACCTCACTCCACATCATTTGGTACCCTTCTTCAAAGTCAGAAGCCCTTAACTTGGACCGTTAATGTTCATCTTTCACATTGGTAAAACGAAGGTAGTCCTTATTGGATGGGAGTTCCACAGTCTTGTAACCCTGGGGGAACATCTCCTTGGCCTGCGCATTGGACACGCTCGGTGAAATGACCACAGGATCTCCCTCTTTCCAATCTACTGGAGTAGCAATCTTGTAGTTGTACCTAGATGCCTTCTGCAGGGAATCCAACACCCTCACCACTTCGTCCATGTTTCGGCCAGTAGTTGCCGGGTACAGAAAGCTCAGCTTTACCTAAACGATCCCAACAAAATGTATGGAAAAATTATTAACTGGCTTTCAAATACGAGGAAATTAGCATATAGATCATACCTTCTTGTCAGGTCCTACTATATGCAAAGCTCGAGATGGGAGCGGTTTTCCCGAATTGTCTTTCTCATCTGGGTCTACCATGTTCATTTGCTTGATGATGTCTCGGTTGGGATCAGCAAGGATAGGATATGTCACCTTGCACCCAGGCTGCATGCACATCGCGCGAGTGTAAATAGACGTACAAATCTAAATTGACATTACTTTTATTTTGGTCGAAAAGCCAGATTATCAGAAATTTTGTGAGACAAAACAAAAGTAAACCTACAGTGTAGGCTTCAATATCCTTAATCCACTCGTTGTGCGATTGCACATCATCACAAGACACACCCACGAGCTTGACGCCTCGATTAGCGAACTCCGGAGCATAGGCAGCCATCTTCCCCATTTCCGTAGTGCAGACGGGCGTGAAATCGGCTGGCATGTCAAGCACAATATCCATCCAAGATTCCAAGCCAATTAAAACATGTCAAACACGTACGCCATGATCAAAGGAATAAAAAGCTAGGATGCAGTTAATTGGCACAGTATTTAGAATACGAACCAGGGTGAGAGAAGAGTATGGTCCAGCTATCACCGATGTAGTCATGAAGCTTGATTTTTCCACGGGTGCTGTCGGCCACAAGGTCAGGAACCGTGTCTCCGATCGTCAAGCCTGGCATTTTCGACGCAACTGTTGCAGCAAAGTCGTGTGTTTCTGCCGTAGTTTTCTGGATGTGGGAGTTTGAGAGGGACGGAGAGTGAGTTTATTATAAAGGATGAAAGTCCGGTGCATGACGAGAACGTGGCATGAGTCGTGGTCATAAAGTTCGGCAGTTGCCTGCGTGTTGCTGGAATGTGCTAGCTAGCGCCTTCCACGTGTACCCCCAATCCTCTCTCGTCTTTTTTTTTTCCCTCAATTGGTTTGGGTCACTTTCTTCTGAAAAAAACCAAAAAGAAAAAAGAAAAAAAAAACATAAAAAGGATATCTGCAGTGTATATTTCGTTATTTCTCTAGAAACATGTTTTGGGCTCGTTTGATTATATTATATTCGATACAAGTTAAATAAAATATTATTTTTTAATATTATTTTTATTTTAAAATTTAAAAAAATTAAATTATTTATTATATTTTATTTAAAAATTAAAAAAAATTAAAATGACTTATTAACTATATAAGACGAGATGTTTCATCTCAGTAACCAGGCCAATTCTTATTGTCTCATTAAGGCTGCGTTTGGATGTTAAATTCATCTCAACTCATCATTACACTTTTTTCAAATCCCAATATAAAATATAATAAACAATTCAACTTTTTCAAATCCCAAAACAACTTTAATATTAAAAAATAATATTCTAACAATATTTTATTATCTCAACTCAACTCAACTCAACTCACTTCAACATCCAAACTCACCCGTTGAATTATTACAATTTTAAAACAATTATATAATAATAATAAATATTTTTATTTTTATTTTATTTTTATTTTTATCAGAGTGGAGTTCTACTTTCGAGTCGTAGTGGTCTAGCGTTTTTTGTCAAAATTTAATTAAGAAATTCATTTTTTTTAAAATTTAGTTTTCCACTTTTCAACAACATTAAATACCAAACTCTCTAAATCTTTCACTATTTCATTTAAATATCTATTTATAGTTTTATTTATTTTAATTATAATAATAATTAAAATATTTCTTCCTTATTAAAAAAGCACTTTAGCTTCTAAAGATAAAAGATGAATTTGGGCTTCTAATTGATTTTTTTAAGGTTAACTTGAAAATGCATAATAAATGTATATACTCAACTAGCTTACAAATTAAACTGCTAGATTATCGTAAAGTAAAAACTCTACTGCACGTGTAGGTTGTAGCTCACAAAAAAGCAAAAACAAAATAAAAGTAAAAAAAAAACCCACCTGCAGAAAGTATGAGAATATATTAATGAGAAAAAATATATGGTCAGTCAAAAGTTTCAAGGTTATATTTGTTGTAGATTTGGAGAGTTTGTTGTGGGCGTATTTAACCTAAACTAGCTAAATTTTAGTTAAATTTTATCTATTACTAGCCACTATTAGTGCTTTTATTGGTTTGTTTTTGCATAACTTCTATTATTTAATGTATTTTATCGAGTAATGTTATTTATTATCTAATTTCTCATTATCTTATAATATGGTATTAGATTATTTGAGACTATTTATTATATTTTATTTGTAAACCTTGTTTGTTTTCGTGACTGAAACCTAAAATTTTGAAAACCTCTTATCTCATCATTACAACTTTCTTAAATTTTCATACAAAATAAAATAAACAATTCAACTTTTTCAAATCCCAAAACAAATATAATATTATAAAATACTTTATTCAACTTTTTAACTTTAATCTCAATTCATTTCATCTCATCTCATCTCCGAAAATAAATGAGGTTATTTTCTAATGCTACATCATGTGATGATGAGAAAATGATAATGAATAGATTTTTTTATTTTTTTTATTTTGGTTCAATTAGATATAAAGTCTATTATTGTAACCGTTCATGGATTATTGTAACGGGGGATGTAGCTCAAACGGTAGAGCGCTCGCTTTGCATGCGAGAGGTACGGGGTTCGATACCCCGCATCTCCAATTCAGTTTCAGATTATAGTTTTTGCGGATTTTCACATCTCTGCCACTGCCGATCTACTCTATAAAGTATAAACAAATTTCCCGCGCAATAATTCTGCACATAGTCGATCCACAAGCTAGGGTTTCTGCTGAGCCACAAATCTTGGACAACCTCAATGGAGGTCGCTCAAATCGCTCATCTGCTGAGCGAGACGCTCAGCCCTGATGGTCACGTTGTTCGAACTGCTTCGGAAGCTCTCGATCGCCTTTCTCAGCTCCCTGACTTCCCTTTTTCTCTCCTCTCCATCGCCGCCGGTAATAACCCCACACTGATTTTTTGAATTACCTTTCTTTCTTCCCCCTTTTCTTTTTATTGCTAGTAAAACTGCAAAAATTCCAATTTCCCATATACCGAATACCGCCTGCAATACAATTTGGTTCAGTTCTGTGTTTTTGCTTGTCATTTCATACACTCATTGACATGTCTGTTGCGAAGAATTGAAGTAAAACTAAGGAACGTGGGAGAGTTTAACGTCGAAAATGATTTCGTTTCAATTTTTCTTATTTCCATCATAACTCTATGCAGCCAAACGTACCCTAAGTTTCTTGTTTCTCAATTCCATGGCTGAATTAACAAAACAGAGGTCAAAGCCCATCTTATTTATGTTCGTAATTGGGTAATTGCGCTTAATTTTAATTTCGATTCCTTGAAAATGGTAAAATTGAATTGATAGGATATTATTTAGCCAGTACTTTTTACATGGCGAAAATCAAGGTCAGTGAAGAATTTAACTTTAAAAAAGGGTCTCTTTTTTTCTTTTTTTTTTTCTTAACCACATTCTCCAAGCCAGCCAAAATGAGACTGGATTTTATTTTGATCCTTTTCTCGATCCATGCTGCTTGTGTTCAATATCGTGCCGTCTTAATAATAAATTGCCAGAGCTCACTTGCTCATAAAGATTATTACTCAGCTGTACTTGGTTTAACATAATTTACCTGCTTGTTTTTAAATCTATAGGGGGCGAAAATCATGGTCAAAAAGTTGCTGCTGCCACATACCTTAAGAATTTCACTAGGCGAAGTATCAATGAAGACAGCACATTGTCCTCAAAAGTCAGTAAAGAGTTCAAGGACCAGCTCATGCGAGCTTTGCTTCAAGTTGAACCAGCAGTTCTAAAAGTTTTGATTGAAGCGGTATGCAATTGTTTTATATTGTAACCTTCATTCTTTTATTGCACATCTTCCGAAACTTCTTTTCAGCAACATTTCTAATGTATGTAAGCTTTGGATATGCTGGCAGTTTCGAGCCATTGTTGTTGCTGAGTTCGTGAAGCAGAATTCCTGGCCTGAACTTGTACCTGATCTACTGGCTGCTATTCAAAATAGTAATCTTTTTAGCAATACTGCTGACTGTAAATGGAACACCATAAATTCCCTAACAGTTCTTCATGCGCTGCTTCGACCTTTCCAGGTGCTTAACCTCCACTCACGCATAAACTAGCTTGCTAAGATCCCATGGAGAAAACTAACTCTTTCTGTTGTCCTTTATTTTTCTAGGAGGGAGGGATTGTGTGAAAACCGTTATATTTATATGGAGCAACGTAGGAAACAGTGTGGGGGTTGTTGTTTTGCAGATAACGGTTAAGTGAACTAGAAAAAACCAATAAAAAATGTGGGAAATGCACTGCCCCATATGTGCAAGTGAGAGAAAGAACAACCCGGATAGTTGGTGCTTTAACAACTTGAAATTAAACTATGGCCTGCAGTTTAGTCATAATCAATCTGCATAATCCCATCTTCACATTGATTTTATTTTTCTCTCTCATCCTTTCATTTCAGTTAATTTCTTCCCTATTTATTCTTGCTATTTTGCCTCCAAATGAGATGGTACTTTTTAAGGGCTCTGTTCATGCTGCTCTCATTTCTTATTGAAACTGTTAATTCCTGTTTATGCAACAATGGCATGAACTATCTAGTTAGTCTTCTAGATATCACCATTTAATCTTAAAAGCAATTTGTTTCTTGAGAGTTTCAGTAGTTTATTAAATGTACGTGAAAGCTAAAGTTGGTAAATGCTGATGTACTCATGTGAATTTGTAATATTATTTAAGATTCTCTTGATCATTTTAATTTCTTTCTTGCAGTACTTTTTGAATTCTAAAGTTGCTAAGGAGCCAGTGCCACCACAGCTAGAGCAGATTGCAAAAGAAGTTCTAGTACCCTTGCTAGCCGTATTCCATCATTTGGTTGAAAAGGTAGTTGTCTTTATCCTTCCTTGTGTCTTTTGGTCCTTAAGTCCCCTTGGCATTCTTCCACAAGTCTCCCTAGTAATGGGTTATTTGATGTGTGTGACAGGCTTTAGCTATCCACAATAGAACGGAAATGGAAATGGAGAAAATCCTTCTCACTGTTTGCAAATGCATATATTTTGCTGTAAGTATTACTCTCTGTTTCTGATACTTATTTGACGAGGCTTATGAGTCTGTCAACTAATTATCCAATTATGTGTAGCATCAGCGGAGCTGAATTCAATGATCAATAAAATTTTGTTTACTGATAAAAAAAAAAAAAGGGATGCACGCATGGCCTTGTGATTCTGGTATTTTCCCTATGGCATAGGGCACTATTTGTCTGTTGCTTTGTGATACGACCTGATGTTCAAATATGGCTGTGTGTTACTATTTTGCTGATGAGATGATCAATAAATTGGCTTTTGCATGTTCTTTTGTTCTTTCTCTTAGAGTTTAGTGCTCTAATTTACCACGGTCACATCCTTGTTTCACTAAATACTTTTCATGTTTCCACAGCAAAGTATTTATTAGTTCTATCTCTTTTAAAGTTAGGATTGGGTCTATTCATAATTCCTAAAAAGTGGTTCTGAACTACTTTTCTTGAGTCAAATTGTAGCATAATTCCAATCGTTGACTTGGTCAGCGGAAGGCTTTATCGTTTTTTTTACTTCTGCTGGTTCAGAAGTTGGAATAGGATGGTTGGAATCCAACTTCTAACCCGACTTGTTATATATAATTATATTTGTAAGTAATGGAAATGTTTTTATTAGAAAATGCAAAAGGAATGGCCTAAGTAGACGGAATGTATATAAGAGGAATACCTATTTAGAAATAGAAAAAATACAAGAAAATCATGAAAACTCATCCCATTAAAATCTATAGCGGTTGCCCAAAGAATGAGTATTGAAAGAGAGAAAGATCCGCAAAATTTTTCCCACTAAGGCCCCTAAAAAATATAGCATTTTAGACAAGTAGGGATCATCTTTTACATTGCTGCAATTTGTGGGCTACCATATATTCCTCTCCACTTGGGGAATCAGTGGACCATTTATTCCTACCATTTATTCCTACATTGTGACTTTGCCCGGGATATATGGAATCATTTTTTTAGTAGGGTGGGGTTAGCATGGACAATGTTGGGAAGGGTTGTTGAAGTACTTGCAAGTTGGAGAGGGATCTCAGGGACAACACAGATCGCAACTTTGTGGAAGATGGTTCCCATTTGTATTTTTAGGTGTATCCGAAGTGAAAGAAATGATAGATATTTTGAGGATCATGAACGCTCTGTTGAAGAGTTTAGGAGTTTTTATGGAAGACTTTATTTATGTGGGCCATTGCTTTAGATTTTAATGGTCTTAGCTTCCATGATTTCCTTGTAACGGTTTCTAGTTCTTAAAGCGGTGTTTTTCATGTATACTTCCAGTGTACCTGGCTTACGCCTATCTTTACATCAATAAAATTTCTTATTACTTATAAAAAAAAAAAATTCCTCTCCACTGGGAAAGACATCTACCATAAAGTTACTGCACAAGGCTTGGACAATCTCAACATTAAGAGCTGGTCTACAGATTCTGACTTTTTTGCACATTCGAGGCCAATTTGTCACTATGCTATGATATTTCCCTAGATAACACATACACACACATGCACCAGGTGTCTGAGAACAAAGTCCCAACTAATCCCAAGGTGCACAAGCCCTCGATAATGAGTTTCCAACAAGTGCACCTTGGGTAATTCAAGGGAAAGTTCCCTCAGTCTAATGGCCCCTAGAAATTGTTTGCACCTAAGAGGATTTTAGCCTTAGACTTGGAGGGAGCATACCACCAAGACCAAGACCTTTATCACTTGAGCCAAACCCTGGGGTTGGATAACACACACTTCCAAGGAAAAGAGTTGCTATTTTGAGGTAAAAGGACCTGATAGAAAGATCAAACAGTAAATTACCCTTTATTGGGAGGGTTCAAAAGAATCTTATTTGCACCTCCACATCTTGTTTATTAGTATATAAGAAATTGAAAAGCTTTGCAAATACATCACCTTGGAGAACTCCAATAGGTTTGCCGTTGAGACTTCCTGCACTCAGTGCAATATTGAACACCTTTGGTAAAGTTTCCTTAGAGCAGTGTCTCCATATCATAAGTCATGCCAGAACTTGGTCCTAAAGTGCCATCACTAATCTTAAACCTCGTATAACTAGGGAAAAAACCCATCTTCTTTTGATAAGTTTCCACAATACCACCCCGTATGGCCTGTGTTCCTCATTAGAACATCACTCACCTAGGCATTACCAAATTTAGACTCCACTAAAGCTTTCACATGGCCTCCCTCTCATGTTGATATGGCCAAAGCCACTTCCCTAAAAGGGTCTGATTGATCAGAAGCAAGTTTCGAAATCCCAGTCTGCCTTCTATGTAAACAACCAATATGTATGAATCCATCTTTTGTTAGGGGCCGGTGCAAAACTGACTTTTTTGCCACCCACTGAGAGATTGACACCTCAACATTTCTTCACTTTTTTAAAGAAAAAGAGCAACACTGTATAATTTCCCAATACATTATTTTCTTCCTAAAACCCCAAAACGCGAAACTATTCAGATCACTCTGTCCCTCATCTATTGAAAATCTCTCTACATTTGTGGCAAATAAATCATTTATTTTCTTTATTTTTTTCCCCTAAAATCCTTCTCTCAGTTACAATAATAACTAAACACTCATTTAAATCTTGTCTTTGTCTCTTTTATATCTTTCCCATTAATTCCATCGCACAAAATCTCGCTAACTAAAACAAGAGCTAAAGAACAAGAACCCGGTTTTTATCTCACAAAAAAAGGATCATTCAACAGAAACGGAGTTGATAAGCATTCGCTTTAGTTAGCCCTAATTTCCACCAAACATGGGCATCTTTGATTTGAAGTCCAGGAGGGCTGTCTACCTGATCCATTTCGTCACGTCCATTTGCTTTTCTTTCTATATTTTTCAGCACCTTTCTCATTACCTCCGCCTTTATATAATGGAAAATGAAGTTTCTTCTTACGCCAAAAACTGCAATCTAAGGAGAGAAAATGAGAGAGAGAAAGGGAGAGTGAAAGAGAATCCAAGGAAAGAAAGTTGGAAACTGGGTTTTCAAATTTTAGGAAGAAATGTAACTGGCATATGGGAGTTAGTGTGCGGTCGAGCTTTTGGAAAATACTCTAAAAAGCCGGAGTGGGGCTTTTTTATCAGAGGGTGTAAAACAATACTTTTACACCTATGCCAGACTGAAGATATTCTCATATTATTTGTATATGAGAAGTATACTTCCTCTTTTGAAAAGTATTATTTCCTTTTTGAATTTTGCATTGCAGCTTTATTTGGATTCCCAAGAAAAGTTTAAACTCTCCTTGAGCCCTTAGAAGTCTAATTGACATTGAAATTAAAAATTTACTTCGTAGTTTACTCCTCTTTTACTGGCAAGTCTATGTTAGTGTATCCCAAAATCTTCTTTTGTTTTACCACCAAGCTTAGACTCAATCCATTTGTAGTCCCTGCTACCCAGCTACCACCATTAAAGCTGAAACTGAGTCCAATAAGAAAAACCCCACTTCTCTCCAACTCATCAACGTCCATGGTTATAGACTCTTCTCTCTAATTCATCAATGTCCATGGTTATAGACTTTTCTCTCGACTCTTTCGTCTCGCCCTATCATCTCTCTCGGGAAGTGAAAGCACATCTATTATCCAGAGGATGCGTTATTGAGTTTTTCACCCTACCAAGGGATCTTGCCTCATTGTGATCAGTAAGCATTGTAGTTTCGGGGAGGGACACGTAACTAGTAAGCACAACCTTCAAGTTCTTCAGAGACTTTGAAACCAGCCTTTGATTGCCGACTCATAATTAGGCAAAGTTTGGGAGGTATAAGGAGCTTTGCTCTTCAGACTTCCATCGGGCTGGAAAGTGTCTTCCATTTCGATCGAGTTGGAAGTACACCCCTGGTTATGAGACTCTTGCCTTTCATACATTTGTTTATAACTCCCATAATCTTTTCATGAGAAGCCACAGGTGATAGTATGACTATGATGCATTTACATTTTAGGTTCTCATTTTATGTTGCTACTTTGCTGGTGCTGCCCTGCTGCCAACAACTTTTGTTTCTTGGTTAAATTTGGGTTCCTCCGTGCCAAATCCTATTTATTTTACACTGATCTCTTTCTTCTTTCCCTACTGGTATTGCGCTTGAATCACTGTTAGTTTTACAGGTGAGGTCGCACATGCCATCTGCTTTAGCTCCTCTCTTGGCTTCTTTTTGTCGTGATCTGATTGCCATTCTGGGTTCTTTGAGTTTTGAGTGTTCTGTTACCTTAGAAGATGGATACTTGACGAGGCTGAAGACTGGAAAGAGAAGCTTGCTCATTTTCTGTGCTTTCATTAGCCGACACCGAAAGTACTCTGATAAGTAATACGGTGATTTCTGATTCAATTTATTGGCTCTTGTATACATCCTGTGTACTCGGGCTTTGCCTATTCTTTTATTTACATTAATAAACTTTCCTACTTGAAAAAAAAAAAAAACTTATTGGATATTTAACATTTGTGGTCAGTGTTAATATGCATTCCATTGCATTTTCAGGTTGATGCCAGACATCATCAACTGTGTTTTAAACATAGTCAAATATAGCAAAAAGACCAGTGTAAGTTTTATTTTGAATTTGTTATGCAAGAACACATATTCGGAATGTCTCATACTAGTTTTGCGTGTAACTTGTTCTGTACTGTTCTCAGCCTGATTTATCTTGCTTACATGAGTATATAATTGCTATTTAGCTACTTTATTGGGCATTCTAGAACATCTAAAATAATTTTTCTCATGCAGGAGCTTAATTTTTTATCAGAGAGGATTGTTTCCCTAGCTTTTGATGTGATTTCACATGTCCTGGAGACAGGCCCAGTAAGTTACTTTGAACTTTTTTTTATAGGTAATCAAGAAGTTTTATTCATAACAAAAGGCATAGCCTAGTACATCGGACGTATACATGTGTAATACCTAACTAGGATTTACAACCAAAAAAAGAAATTCATGGACATTAAGCCCGTTAAAATCTATCGGCCCTGCCCAAATACTCTGAACTTGTTACATTCATCTCAGCATTATCCTTTTCCTTTTTTTTGCGAGTTGGCCAATAGTACTCTTAAATGCAATTCACCCACCACCAGCCTCCTAAAAAAAGTGGCATTCACAAGATCTGCTAGTTATTTAAAAAGTTAACCAGTGGGACTCTGAAGCTTTGCTTAAGTGCAACTTTCTTTCTTTAAGGTATTCATTTTCATATGCAACAGGGATGGAGATTAGTTTCACCTCATTTTACCTTTTTGTTGGACTCTGCAATCTTTCCAGCATTAGTACTGAATGAGAAGGTAAGGTTTCTGGAAGAAATTTGTATTCTAATCTAAAATGTGTTTTAAGGTAGACAGATGAGTTAGTTACATTAACCTTACTTTATAATGGTAATGCTTGGAAATAGGATATTTCAGAGTGGGAAGAAGATGCAGAGGAATACATACGAAAGAATCTTCCATCTGATCTTGTATGAAAGTACATTGTAATGTTTTCAAAATACTTGTTCACCATTTTGATTAGCCATCATGTCACTGCTTCTAATTATGCACAGGAAGAAATTTCTGGATGGAGGGAGGATTTGTTTACAGCTAGAAAAAGCGCAATGAACTTACTTGGTGTTATTTCCATGTCAACGGTTACTACTCAGTATTCCTCAATAAATGTCTTTGAACCATCTCTCTTGACAAGTAGTATTGTTTACGTTTTTGTTTGGTCCCTCAGGGTCCTCCAATGGGCAATTCTAGTAATGGTTCTCCAGCTGCTTCAAAGCGCAAAAAAAGTGAAAAAAACAAGAGATATGGTCAGCGCCGTTTTATGGGGGAGTTGTTTGTGCTTCCATTTTTGTCAAAGTTTCCTATTCCTTCTGATGCAAATGCATCCCAATCTAAAATTTTAAATGAGTGAGTTCATGTCTCTCTGATGAAACCCATCAATTACAATTTGAAACTATCTTGTAAAGTGAAAATTTAATGTTGGGTTCATGATATCTGTGTGCGTGCTGATTTTTTTAATCTTTTGGTTTTTTCCCTGCCATATGGAGGGGAGGATGGGGAATAAGTAAATGCTGCAAGCATTCCTAATGATCTTCCCTGAGGTGATACCTTATTTGATCGCCATCAGCTCCTCTATGTGAAATTGTTTCGGCTTTTAATGCCTTCTTTCATTGTATTAATTCTGTTCCCTTTTTTATTTGGGTGATAGAAAGATTCCAGCTTTGTAAGATGTGTGCGTGCCTGTGCGCTTGTGTGTATACATATATATTTTGTTTTCTTCTCATCCTGTTGTTAAATATGACAGTTATTTTGGTGTTCTGATGGCATACGGTGGGCTACAAGATGTAAGCGGATCTCACCTCATTAGTTAAATCAATGGTGAGATTATTAGTTTAATCAGACTTTACACCAGAGTTTATAATTTGTATACCACATTACAGTTTCTAAGGGTGCAAGAACCTGGATATATATCAACTCTAGTTTATACTCGGGTGCTTCCATTGTATACGATATCTGCATGCCTACCATACTTGCTTGCCACTGCAAATTGGGTACTTGGAGAGCTTGCACCCTGTCTACAAGAAGTGAGACATTTTCTTACTCATGCCATCTTTTACTTGTTTCTCTCACACCAAAGAAGTGTCTGTCATTTGCTATATCACAGCTATATTACTTTCTTCTTTTGATCATCCGAGCTAATTTCTTGAACACTCAATTATTAACTTTTAATGGAAAACACTGTCATGCATTCATTCCGGTACTGAGTTTCAGTCTTGCTTTCAGGAGATGAGTGCAGATGTATATTCTTCATTGCTCAAGGCATTGGCCATGCCAGATAAAGGGGATACTTCTTGTTATCCTGTTAGGGTTTCTGCTGCTGGCGCAATTGCTGCACTTCTTGAGGTAGGTCTCTAAATGAACCTTTTTGGACTTTGTAATTGCAGCAGTTGCAATGTCATTCTGAGTTTCACCTGGCTTGAATTGTTTTTCTCTTCAGAATGACTATGCGCCACCTGAGTGGTTACCTCTTCTTGAAGTTGTGATCAGTAGGATTGGCAACGGAGATGAAGAGAGCTCTCTTTTATTTCAGCTTCTTAGTTCCATAGTGGAGGCTGTAGATGAAAATGTTGCAGTTCATATCCCATATATTGTTTCAGCATTGGTTGGTACAATCACAAGGTTGATACCTGCTAATCCAGAGCCTTGGCCTCAAGTATGTATGGATCTTCTTGGGTAGTCTGCTTGTTTGTATCATTCTCTGAATCTGATTATGCTATTCTGTATTGACCACTTAAATATGGGCATGTAAACTCTGCGAGCAGATACAATTTTTTGCTATGTCTATTAGGTTTCACACATATGGAAGGAAAAAAGAAACAAATATTTGATTGAATCCCTGTCCTACCCAATTAAATTTTCTTAATCAGAATTAAAATGATTTCAAGTAGAGTTTTATATATTTGAGCTAGTCGAATTTTGAACCAGAGAGGAAGATAAGGAGTGGACAATAGAGGAACTTCGAATCCTTCTTTTTTAGAACTTATTTCTATGGGCCATAGCTATAGATTTTAATGGCCTAGATTTTCATGACTTTCTTGTTTCCATTACTGTGACCTAGATAGGTCTTATCTCTTGTATACCATCTTGTGTACTTGGGCTATGCCTATCATCATTAATAAAATCATTTACTTATAAAAAAAAAATCTGAACCATATTCTCCCTTATGCCTTGCCCTTTATTCCATTCAATGTTAGGTTTTGCAATTAAATATAGCTCATTTGCTCTGAAGTGAATGTTGCTGATGAAACACTCGGTATCCATACAATGTGTCTATGTGGCAGGCACACCTGCATTTGCAACTTACACATTGGTTTGTTGGTCGGCTTATTTCCATTAATGTTCTAACATATTTCTGAAACCAAATATATTATAATTAGGTCTTTTGCTGGTATTTGAAGCATTTGAATTCCTGATCCCAGACTCGTACAGTTAAAACAAAAGGGGGTTTGAAAATGGCATAATTGATGAGGATTTAAGTATGGTATTACTGATTAATTGACACTGTGGTCGTGATAGGTGGTTGAACGGGGCTTTGCAGCACTAGCAGGAATGGCTCAGTCCTGGGAAAATTTATTGCCTGAAGAACTTGAGCAGAATGAACTTAGTGAAAAGTGGACATCTGGCCGAGCTACCATTGGTAGAGCATTCTCTGCTCTCCTACAACATGCTTGGCTCTCACCCATGTATCAACCGGTTGGTCTTAAGTTCCTCTTTATATTTTAAAGGATTACCTTTATATCATCAAGCTCTATTTGAGTGAGCAAAGGATGGCAAATGATGCATGTGTTTGTGGGGGGTCAAAATCTCCCCATAACCTGATTTGGATAGACCATTGTATGTGGTACAAATCACTCTAGTTTTGTATCAAAGCTTATTTTACTTCGTGTTTTTACCGTATACAAATTTGTTACTTTGCAGTGATGCATACGATATTATCTTAGGAATGCAAGCTTTACAGTCAATAATTTGGTTTATGTTTCTGTGCGGCATAATAGAATATAGACCATTACTAGTCTCTGATTTTATCTTATTATATATCTTTTTCCTGGAATTTGCAAGGATCGGGAAGGGGAGGGTTCTAACCCTGCATCGTGCATTGATGATTCATCAACATTGCTCTTGTCCATTATGCTCTCGGTTTCTGGAAGCAATGTTCTTCAAGAGCTTAAAGTGTCGGAGTTATTATTAGTTTGGGCTAATCTAATTGCAGACTGTTATGCATGGGATGAATCAGAGAATTTATCTATTTTTGACTGCATTAAAGATGTTGTGAATCTACACAGCAAATATGGGCTGAAGAATTTTCTTGTAGGAAGGATGTTGTCCCCTCCGGCTCCACCTGTGCCTCAACGCTCTATCATTGAAGGCATTGGTGGTTTTGTCAGTGAGGCCATATCACAATATCCATCTGCAACATGGAGGGCTTGCTCATGTGTCCATATACTACTTCATGTCCCAAGTTACTCATTTGATGCAGATGGTGTGAAGCAATCATTGGTGATTGCTTTCAGCCGAGCAGCATTTTGCCGTTTCAGGGAAATTCGAAGTAAACCTTGTTCACTGTGGAAGCCGTTGTTGGTTGCTATAGCATCATGCTACTTATGTTATCCTGATGTGGTGGAAGAAATTTTGGAGAAGGGCGAATGTGGTGGCTTCACAATTTGGGCTTCTGCCCTGAGTTTTCTCCTCACTAGCTCCTACGAATCGGGTCTGTCAGAAAAATCCGAGATAAAGTTGATTGGTTGGTTTCTTTCTTCTAAACTCTTGGGAAATGATTTTTTTTTACCCGCATATAATTTTAGTAGACCCTTTTCTTCTATATTTGTGCTCCATCCAGTATATTTCTTCTCCTCTCACCCTCAATAGTGATGGACTTCTCAAATGAACATAAAGCCAAACACAGAGTAACAGATTCCTTCTTATATTTATTGATGCTTCTAATTTAGGATTTAATTATGTTTGCCTTTCATTGTTTTCTTGTTGCCCCCCTTGGTCATGTAATTTTCAGTACACTCTGTGAACTTGGCTTGCACCTACGATTTTTTACTTTTAATTCTATAATTAGATCTAAAGAACTGATAAAAAAAAAAAAAAAGATCTAAAGAAGTCTTGCACATTGAATGCTTCAGTCCATTTGACCTTTTGAGAAGTGTTGGTGTATGTTTTTTTATACTAGATCATGTCACAGAACAAAGAAGTGAGTTCTCGTTACCTCACAGTTTGACATGGTCAGCTAAGGCTGACCATTGTTTGTCTGCCTTAGCTGGCCTCGTTTTTTTTTTTCCTTTTTTTTTCCTACTCTCTTCTATTACTCCCTGATATCCATACATTTTTGTAGGTTGAAAAATTAAGGATACTAATGGTTATTTAATGACCTGCAGTGATTGCACTTGCCCAGGTGGTTGAGCAGCTGGGACTAAGGAAGCCAAGCAGTGGTGTGTTGCGTGACTGCTTTACTTCACTGTTGGAGGCATCTGCACGGCTAAAAGAAGTTCAGGAAGAAAAGGAAGAAGCTGAGCAAGATGATGAAGAGGATGACGACGATGACGAGGACGATGACGAAACCTCCGACTATGATGAGGTTTGACTTCCAAATTATTATGTATAGATTTAATTTGTGAGGAATGTTGTTGATAGTGTATATACCCTTTGGACTAGCTGCCTACAAATGACATCCTAATGAATGTAAAATACCACTATGGGAAGTGGACTTTTTTCCTTGGCTACTTACACATCTGGCTGGATCGTATCCATGACCTCAAGCCACCACCCAATACCCACGGGATGTGGAAGTTCCATAGGCCCAAAGGCCATTTGCCTGGATCCCTTTTTCAACAGATCCCACTTTTAAGGTCTTGCCCCAACTTTTCCTAGGTGATTTGTGCATATCTTGTGTTTGTAACTGATCTGTAATCACACTCTAATTGGTTATCAGAAAATAAAATGACATAAAATTCGAAAGTTGGTTCTTTGGTTATTTTATTTTCTGTCCATCAGTACATTAATGTCACATATGGCGTGAACTTATTATATTTTACTCTCAGGATTCTGAGCCCGAGGAACAAGAAGAAACTGAAGAACAGTTTTTGGATAGGTATGCTAAAGCAGCTGTTGCATTGGAAAATGGTACAGTTATTGAAGAGGGGGATGTAGAAGATCAAGAACATGAGACTGAGTTGGGTAAGCCTGTTATCCCTAAATCAGTAACTCCTATAATTCGGTAGTCCATTCTCATGAAAAATACTTAGAAATGACAAATGGCCCAAAAACTATGACTGCTCAAAAGGTAAAGCCTTTTTGCTCAAAATTATTGCTTTGAGCATTTCCATCCAGTAACTCAAGTAAAACTTTAATGACGGGAAATATTGTGCAAGGCCTAGCTTCATATATTATCTGTTTTCGCATCTGGCTGTTTGACGTATGGCTTTCCATAACTTCCATCCAGCTTTAAGAGTCAACAGCAATAAAATTGAAAACAAATTAACCTGTCTGTGGCTGATCCACTATTTGGTTTCTCCAAACAACCCCATAAGAATTTGATTGCTGGGTGACAGTTTCTTCTGTTCATGATTGTGTGCTTGCACTTCCATCAAAATGCATGTGATCGTTGTATGTTTTATTGCGACCAATCAAATATGGGGATTGAAGTTAAAAGCTTTCGGGTTGCCATGTGACTCGTCTGCGGTGGGTGTTGGATGAATTAGCTTTCCCATGGAATTCCTACTAGATGTAAATGTATGCCGACTACTCGATTCACCTGCTGTTGTCTTTCTTGTTGGGAGTGTAGGTAGTTTGGAAGAGGTTGATGAGCGAAAAGTTGTGCTGTCATTGATTGAGAAATACCATCACGCTCTCATACAAGGACAGGCATTACCATTGGAGCTCATTTCAAGGTTCCTAAACGCCTACCCTGAATGTAGTTTATACTTCCAGTAATCCTGGTGAGTGGAATTTTTATTTTTATTTTTATTTTTTAAGTTTCATGTCAAGGTGTGTAGAGTTAAAAAGAGAAGCTTTCCGGTAAGTTTTTGGGTATGTATTGTAATCAGGGCTGTAGGAAAATTTCTAATCTATTTTTTCTTTGTAATTGTTTTGTTTGCGATTCTATTGAAGCATTTGATTAAGAGTAATGTTAGCTAGGTACAACTTCCAAATAGACAATTTCAGTGCAAGCCCTTAATAAAAAAAAGTGGGTTCCATTAATAAAGAATATATATATATATATTTTTTCAATTTTTCAAGATAGAGTCCATTTTTTTTATTAAGGCTTGCGCGGGACTTGCCTATTTAAAGTTTGTATAAATCATTTCTGATTGATTAATTTGTATTAAAGGTCTGTCTATGGACGTCCCTTGAGCGAGAAAAAATAATAGAAATGCATCCAAGAGTCGATCAATATTTTTTTTTTCATTTAGATAGGAGTTTTCTTTATTCAATATGGTTCTTTAGAGCATTCCCGATAGAAAATCTAAAATTACTAATCAAAGTCACTTTATCTATTTTAGCTAAGGCTAATGAAATGTACTTAACAAATTTGCATAATCTTATATATTTTTTCTCTATACCATATAAATATTATTCTTTTTATTTTTTATTTCTTTGAAAAAAATGTACATATCTTCTCTAACCATTCATAAATTTGTAATATTCACGTATTTTTCGATGTTTATAAAAAAAAAAAATAGAAAAAAACCATTCATCCTAGTTTCTTCTGAATATTTTATAAAGTTTTATAATTAGAACTTTTAGCCTTCATGGAAAAGAAAAAAAACATGATTGTGAGAACTATAAAGAACGAGAGGAGAGAGAGAGATAAACGATAATGTATAGATACATATATATATATTTATATAAATGAAAAACTCTATAGGTAACCTGCCGAAGGAACCGCGGGAAAAATGCGTCTCACATGGCAAAATGTAGATGGTGCCATTTCTTTTTCCCTTCGTCCCCCCCGCCCCCATTGAGTTTTTTGTTTCTTGGTCAGTTTCTTTTTCTCTGGTGCAAAACGATGAACTTCAAAAGGAGGAGAAACAACCGGGTGTTATAAGCCAAACTCCAAAAAATAAACTCCCACTTCTCCTTCCCAGTCCCTATCATCGCTTATAATGTGCAAGCTTATCTTCCACTAGTCGTGAGTCAGTAAGCCTAATCTACAACTTGCAAAATGGTCTAAACTCTAAAGATGCACGAGATCTACGAGTTGTTCATGCGAAGACGAGCAGAGATGGACGAGACGCCCACACGAAGACGACGACGGGGACCCAACAATGCCCAGTTATGGTTTTTTCGTCTGAAATGAGAAATTTGAAATGGAAAATCTGAATTCTTCTCTCCATTTCATTTCGTCAGTGTTATGTTTTTTTTTTTTTTTTTAAATATTTCAGTTGATGTATCAGCCGATTTCTCCACGATTTCACTTAACAGTTGCATGTAACAGAATTGTATATAAATAGTACTTATCAAAATCTAGAGAATTGCTACAACACGAATAGAATTGACATTTAGGTTCGTTTTTGGACATAGAAACGGTTTTATCTTTTCATTATAATTTTTTTAAATTTTTATACAAAATATAATAAACAATTTAATTTTTTTTAAATATCAAAATAATATTATTATTAAATCATCTGATCATCCAAACCAGCCTTACTTTTCTTAACGTCGCTAATGAATCTAGGTTTTCTTTTCTTTTCTTTTCTTTTTAAAGCCTTCCTTGGGCAGTTGATGGTGCCAACAATGACCAAGCGTAGAGCTTTGATATACATGATTTATAAATTATTGATTCGATTATGACTTTCGTATTTGATAGACTATCACGAATAGAGATTTCTTTTTTTCTTTTTTTTAAATGTTTTTTATTCAAACAAGAAGAGAGATGTCACCAACTAAACAGAATTTGAATACTTGATTAGTTACTATGCATCGTGCAACGCAAACGCCAACAGATTAATTTTAACTTCTAGAGTACATATTAAAGGATAACAAAACAATTAAACCAGCAAGCGAACCCTGTTTTCTTGCCACAACAATTTCGACAAAAGTAGGAAAAAAAATAGAAGAGTAAACGACCAAGCCTGCCGTCCTCTAAGCCTGAATCAGAAAATGTTGAATTAGAATAACAAAACAATTTTTTTTAAAAATAAGTTAATGTGGTTTTGGAAGGTATGATGACAGATTGGAGGGGGTGGAAACGACAGCGTTACCTTGTTAGCAATGTTGTTTGAGAGCCAATCCAGTCCCTCGTACAATCCTTCTCCGGAAGTGGCACATGTGCTCTGGATATACCTGCAAAACATCAAGGACAGGCACATGTTTGTCTCTTTGAGCGCGTTTCTGTGTATGTGGTTGAATGAAGTGGAGAGAAGGGGGTAGTTAACAACTTACCAATGGCGTTGCCGGAGAGAATGCAGGCCGAGTTTGTCAGTGATCTCAGCAGCATTCATCGCATTAGGAAGATCTTGCTTGTTTGCAAACACGAGCAACACGGCATCCCTTAATTCATCCTGCCCATACAAAAGAGATTCTGCCATTGTCAACGGGACACAGGACCAGTTTTCTAATCACATGTACGCGGCCACTGATTTGATGGATAGTGTGGCTGATCAAAGGAAAGCGTGACAAATCAATACAAGGCCAACTTTCTTGTTACTATTGTACCTCATTCAACATTCTGTGTAGTTCATCTCTAGCCTCAACAACACGGTCTCGGTCATTGCTATCAACCACAAAGATAAGTCCCTGTGTGTTTTGGAAGTAGTGTCTCCATAAAGGTCGAATCTGAAACCAACAATTAAGCAAAAAGAAATTCTCAAATAAGTAAAGGGTCCTTAAGATAACATGACTGAGACAGGCAATCTAAGAACAAGATGTTGCTCACCTTATCCTGACCACCAACATCCCAAACGGTGAAGCTAATATTTTTATATTCCACGGTTTCAACATTAAATCCTGCCAAACAAAAAACAAAGGACAAACAGTATTTTATTGCAGAAAATAGTGACATTAGAGTAAAAGTTGTGATTCAATGGATATTATAGATCTATAATCCCCAAAAGTCTGTGCTGTTCAAAAGGTACTGGAATTATAACAATAGAGTTCCAAGGAAAAGCAAAACCTTCATTTTTCACCTTGTTGTGCTAAACATTTAGATTATTTTTCTCGAAGAACTGAATCATAATCAAGGCTAGCAAAGATATACATAGAGATTTTTTTTATTGATTTCAGATGTGACATGAAAGTAAACATACCAATGGTAGGAATGGTGGTAACGATTTCCCCAAGCTTGAGCTTATACAGAATTGTGGTTTTACCAGCAGCATCCAGACCAACCATAAGAATACGCATCTCTTTCTTGGCAAATAGCCGGCTGAAAAGCTTGGTGAAAGTAAGCCCCATTTTTGGATCTGATGTATCCAGTAACCCAAGGCTTAATCAGAAATCCATCAAACGATAACTGACAGCAATCAGGAAAGAGCAGAACCGATCGGAAAATCGAGCACAAACTAAAGACGTGCACACGATTGGTTCATGAGATATCAAGCAGGCCCATGGGAAAATCAAACAATTAAACTAAATGCATGCACACGATTGTGTCAATAACAAAACATTTAAGTCCAGCCCACAAGACTCACAGTTTCCATTCCGATCTAACTAAACGATCATTATATTCTATAGGGAAAACTTAATGCAAAACTCGTCGCTATAACTCTAAGCTGCCGCGATGTTAGGCCACCCCTT
>QEOT01003532.1:140083-164965 GCA_003123785.1 Pterocarya stenoptera | reverse complement strand
TAATTTGAATTAAGGGTATGTAGTTTTCAATTTTGATGTTTAAGGTGAGGATTTTATTTGGCTGTAGATAAATATTCTGCATGGCTACAGCGGAGTCTGCTCAAGCTTCCCTTGGTCCACGGTATGCACCTGATGATCCCACCCTTCCGCAACCTTGGAAGGGTTTGATTGATGGAAGTACGGGTGTGTTATATTACTGGAATCCTGAAACCAATGTCACCCAATATGAAAAGCCATCCTCTTTGCCTCCACCATTGCCAGCTGGCCAGCCTCCTGTTGCTTCTACGCCTAAGTTAGCCTCAATACCGGTAGCCCAATCAATGCCACCAAATGGTGTGGTGGCTCAGGTTGGGCAGCAGATAACCCAAGCCCCACACCAGCAGGGGCAACAAGTACAAGTGAGCCAGTTATCTCAACAGCACAGACAAATGGTGGCACAACAGCAGAGTTCAATGGCAGCACAGGTTTCTCCCCAGCAGGGATCTCAAATCGCACAGGGTGGACCACAACAAAGTTCGCAACTGGGACAAGCCATGCATCAGCAAGGGCAGCCAGCACTGCCACAGCCGCAGCAATTAATGCAACACATGATGATCTACCCGGGTCAACAAATCCAACAGGCACAGAGTCAGCACATGCCTCAGCAGCCAGCCCAGCAGTTACCACAAGTTGTTCAACAACTTCCCCAGCAACTGGGGCAACAACCACAGCATCAAGGCTCTTACATGACCCAACCACAAACACATCAATTTACACACCAGCAACTGCAATATATGGCATATCAGCAAAGCATGCTTCCCCAAGGACAGCACAATTCACAGCAGCATGCCCAGCATAGCGCACAAGGGCAGCCATTTGCAAATCAACAGGATTATCAAGCGGCATTCCCAAAGAGGGAGGAAGTTGATTTCCAGAATGGAAACCAAATTGGATTTTCTCCATCCCAGGTCCAGCAACCTGGTACCTCATCTGTTCAGAACCTTCCTTCTGGAAGCAGCTCGGTTCAGATGCCACAGATTTCTGTTCATCCAGGTCAAGCCCAACAGTATGGTGGTTCTTTGGGGAACATGCAGCAGCCTCCTATGGGTCAAATGCAGCAAACTAGGATTGATTTGGCTCACCAGCAACATGGTCCTATGTTTCAGAATCAGATGGGCCCAACAATGATGCATGGTCAGAAGTCTAATTTGCCTGCGGTTGGATCAAAGATGCATGAGGATAATTTGCATGGTAGAACTGCAAATGAATATTACTTTAATGCTAACAAGGAAGGGCCTGTCGGTTCCAAGGATCCCAAGCTTGCAGGGATACCTATGGCAATAAATCCGCAGGTATTGTTCAACCATCAGTTTTGATTTTTGGTAGCATCCCAATGAAATAATGGATCTATTTTTTCTTAGATAGTAAAAAAATATTATTGTTTTCCTCTGTATATCTATGCTTCTATATACATGTTTTGACCACCAAGGTAATTGAGGAAAATTTTGTGATACCCCATATTGAGTGAGTATAGGTTGTGGATGGGGGATCCCAATCTGCTTAGGAAGGAGAAGTTTTTGCTTTTTATAATGATTCTATTGGGCTTCAAATGTATCGTTAACTAATCCTTTTTTAGTATGGCCTAGATGTGGCTTGGGCCTTTTCTTGATACATTACACTGATAATATATCAAAGATTTTTTTCCTCGGTCAACTTGAACAAATAGGGATTAGGACAATACTAGATAAGAAGCTGGTTTCATTTGCTTTTGCCATTCTCTTTTTATCTTTTGCTTATACTGATTTATTTAATTTTTTTTGGAATACAAAATACTTTTTATAATCAAGATATATGGGACCACTAATGACGTTTTTTTTTTTTTTTTGCAGGATAAGTGGATCAGTGGTGTCCCATCTCATAATGTGATGCCTGGTCATACCAGTGGGCCGAATGCCATCACAGGGCATGCCATTCATAACTCATTTGCTCATTCAACTGGTGGTCCGCCATTCTCAAATAATGTTTTGATGAGGCCTGCTTTTTTAGGAACTACAGATGTTTCTAGTCTCACACCTGTTGAAGCTTACCGCCAACAGCACGAAGTCACAGCAACGGTCAGTACTTTAGGTGACTTGATTATTGCTAGTTTGATTAAGTGAACGCGAGAATGCCTATTCAAATGCTTCTTTTTTTTTTCCTTCTTTTCTAAGAGATTTGAGTATGTGTTAAAATAGATAAGTGGGATCCCCAAAGAATTATACTAGTTTCTGATGCCTTGTTATTTGTTATTTTGTATTAGAAATGAAAAGTAGATCATGCCAAATGCTTGCATAAAGAAGGAGTTTCTAATGATGTTCATATTGCTGGAGTTGTTATATTTTTTTATTGAATCGTTTTGAGTTTGATATATTTCTTAAAATGAATAGGGGGACAACATTCCAGCACCATTCATGACATTTGAAGCCACTGGTTTCCCTCCAGAGTTATTGAGAGAGGTTAGCTTTAATTGTGCTGTGATTTAGCGTTCTGTTGCTTGTGATTATAAAACAAAATATAGGATCCATTGCATTCCCTTTTTTTATTATTAATTTTGTATTACTTTTAAACTCATAAATTCTCACTTGTCGCAGGTGCGATATCTGCTCCGGTGGAGGAGCATATGTCGTACGCTGCACTGCTATTGGCACACTTACACATGCAACAACTATCCTGATTTTTCGAGGCTGCAAAATGTACAGTTGGAGCCTTTCTTGAGCATCTTCTAGAAGGGTGGTTGGCCCTTCATCCAACTCACACCTAATGTGACTGGCATTTCTTGCTTATTGGCTCCGCCTCTTATGTCTTTATTGACCTCTTTTGTTGCTTCGAGTTGCTTCTGTAAGCAACCGTATACCCATGATTTTTTTCCCTTTTTTTTAAGTTATATTAACACTATTGTGATACACTATCAAACACTACCTTTTATCTGGAAAATGACTCTTGACATGCTTAATTTTCTTGGGGCTGATTACCTGCATATTCTTGTTTCAGATATATTCTGCTGGTTTCACATCTCCCACGCCGATTCAGGCACAGACATGGCCAATTGCGCTGCAAAGTAGGGACATAGTGGCAATTGCAAAAACAGGTTCTGGAAAAACATTGGGGTATTTGGTCCCTGCCTTCATTCTCCTTAGACATTGCCGTAATAATCCTCAGAATGGCCCAACAGTTTTAGTTATGGCTCCAACCCGTGAACTTGCTACACAAATTCAAGATGAAGTCATGAAATTCGGCCGTTCATCTGGAGTCTCTTGCACGGTGGGTTCTAAGTGCTCGCCTATCATCTTTATTATACAAAAAAATTTCATTGTAGCTTTGTTTTCTTTAGAGTTTTGGTTCATCATGGGACTGAAGCTCAATTCCTTGTTTCAGTGCCTATATGGTGGTGCTCCAAAGGGCCCACAGCTAAAAGAATTAGATCGAGGAGCAGATATTGTTGTGGCAACTCCTGGTCGTCTCAATGACATCCTCGAGATGAAGAAGGTTGACTTTAGACAAGTTTCCCTTCTTGTGCTTGATGAGGCTGATCGAATGCTTGACATGGGTTTTGAACCTCAAATTCGTAAGATTGTGAATGAGATCCCCCCACGCAGACAAACGCTTATGTACACAGCAACTTGGCCCAAAGAAGTAAGAAAGATAGCAGGCGATCTTCTTGTCAATCCTGTTCAGGTTAACATTGGCAGTGTTGATGAGCTTGCTGCGAACAAGGCCATCACTCAGGTACCTTTGGACTAACACAGCATTGCTTCTATCCTACAAATTTGATTCAGAAAATGATAGTTCTTTATCTCAATGTGGTAATGTGTCATAGTTACCATTGCTCTTATATATAGCATACCCTTTCTTTATAGTTTTTTTAATCAGTAAATAAGAATTTTATTTAAAAAGGTAAAGCCAAGTACACGGGACATATACAAGAGCAGCACCTATGCATGAGTGTCTAAAGATACATCCCATTAAAGTTTATTACAATCGACCACTGGAATAAAGTATGAAGGAAAAATGTTCTAATCTCGTCCATTGTCTGTTCACGATCCTCAAAACTTTCTTTATAGTGAAATGTTGATCTGTTCCGGTACCCACATTTATGGATTCTCATCTGTACGGTGAATAGAAAAGAAATAAAAATAAAGGTAGTTATGATACTAGATTTAAATTTTTATCATTTGGCTAACACCACCATATTCTGGAAACTATAAAAGTTCTGAACAATAGTTATTAGTTATAAACATCATGTTTATGCTAGATATGCTTGATCTGCTTGAGGTTATTGTGAGATGCTGTCCAACTGGCATCTGGCTGTCTGTTAGTTATGACACTGCACCATCAGTTGCTTTGACACTAAAGTCTAGTCTGGTCATCTTATACTTAAATGTTAAGCTCTGCAAACACAAATAAAAGCTAAATATGTCATTATTATACAGATTTTCTGTAATTCATCCGAATCTTAGAATCAATGATATTTTTTTATTTGGCAGTATGTTGAAGTAGTCCCACAAATGGAGAAGCAGAGGCGCTTGGAGCAGATCCTTAGAGCCCAAGAACGGGGTTCGAAGGTTATTATTTTCTGCTCCACGAAGAGGTTGTGTGATCAGCTTGCACGTAGTATTGGGCGTAACTTTGGGGCTGCTGCAATTCATGGGGACAAGTCTCAGGGTGAGAGAGACTGGGTTTTAAATCAGTTCCGTAGTGGAAAGTCCCCTATATTGGTTGCCACCGATGTTGCTGCCCGTGGGCTTGACATCAAAGATATAAGGTTAGCTATTGTCTTTGCATGATCGTAAATCATATATATGCCAGGTTAGAAATGAGTTTAATATTTATTGTCCTGGTGTTTAGCATCATTTATATCATGCTTATATTATTTTGAGTTTCATGTTACAGGGTGGTGATTAACTATGATTTCCCTACTGGGGTTGAGGACTATGTCCACCGAATTGGAAGGACTGGGAGGGCTGGTGCCACTGGAGTGTCATACACCTTCTTCTCTGAGCAGGACTGGAAATACGCTGCTGATCTGATCAAAGTTCTGGAGGGAGCTAACCAGCATGTGCCGCCAGAGGTGAGAGAGTTGGCTTTACGTGGTGCACCGAGCTTTGGCAAGGATCGGGGTGGCATGAACCATTTTGATTCTGGTAGTAGTGGGGCTGGTTATGGTCGTTATGATTCTGTTGGCCGTGGTGGCATGAGGGATGGTGGCTTTGGTGGTCGCGGTGGCATGAGGGATGGCAACTTGGGCGGACGTGGAGGCATGAGGGGTGTTGGTTTCGGTGGACGTGGAGGTGTAAGAGATGGTAGTTTTGGTGGGCATGGTGGTAGAAGTGATTTCTTTCCTGGTCGTGGCAATAGGGGACGGGGATTTGGTGGTCCTGGTGGTACACATGTTGGTCGGGGCAGGAATGAGCGTGGTCCATATGATCGGTACAACAATGTGGATGGGCGTGGACGTGGCCGGGGACGGGGAAGATTTGACAACAGAAGAGACATTGCTGATAGGAGTAGAGGCAGAAGTTATAGCCGTAGCCCTGAAAGAGTTCGAACATGGGGTCATAATCGCAGTCGCAGCAACAGCCGTAGCCGTAGCCGTAGCCAAAGCCGAAGCCGAAGCAGGAGTAGGAGCTGGAGCAGGGGTCGTAGTCATAGCCGAAGCTGGTCTCGTGGCCGTAATCGTAGCTACAGTCGCAGCCCTAGCCGCAGCCGCAGCCGCAGCCGCAGCCGCAGTCGCAGCTATGACAGATATGAAAGGTCACATGAAAAAACTCCAGATAAACAAGATCTTACAATACCTGAATTTGAGGCTGCTCCTGAATCAGGGATGTCTCCTATGTCCCCAGGTACACAAGGTAATGTGTCTCCTGGGGCCAATCTCATTGCACAGCCACCCGTGGTTGCAATTACCGACACACTACGTCCAGAGGATGGGTTAGACTCTTGCCATCAATCAGCAGCAGAACCTTAATTGTGATGCATTTCTTGGTTTTGGTGTTAGGGACAAGTGATTTCTGGTCTGTATTTGTTAAGTGGCTCCCTCGATCTTTCACTTTTGTTAAGACTGGCTTCCTTTGATAAATTTGTTGACAGCAAGTTAGGAATTGATAATATGTGATCGTTGTGATAAGCTGGTCCACTGCTGCTTCCTGGGTGATGGTTGTTTTAGGATAGTCGAGGCTTCTTTCTGGATATTGAATCGTGTTGTGGCTCGTCAAACTCATTTTTCACCGATAGGATGACTTGAGATTCTAATCTAGTGATGCTTAAAATTATGTATTGGAAAGGATTTTTACTGTGATTAGGTTAAGGTGTTCAGCATGGGATATTTTTTTTCTTTCCTTTCAATGACGTTATAGTTCCTGCCCTGTAATCTTTTCATTGTGCACACATTTACAGCGCATTGTCATGATTATATTTGGAATATATTCTGTGTCATACAACTTTAGTTGCTGGTCCCAACGTTGTTTGTGTTGTTGGCTGCCTTAATACTCTTCATTTAAAACTTTAAAAAAGTTGTATGAATATTATTACTTTTAGGTTTTAATCTAAATAATTCACATGGCTTTGTCTCTCTATTGGCAAAGCTAGAGCTTGTTCATACTCACGCATGTCATATGCTAAATCTCCTTTACAATAAAAGAGTTTTATAATCAAACGCATCTCATCAAGTGGCGAGAATTTGTGAATTTATTTTGTGAAATCTCTATATAGTTAAAGTATTTTTTTCACTTATGTTAACCTATATACAAATAAAATTATGTGGAATGACTCCCACACTCTTTATTTAGTAGGGGATCTCTCTATGACCGCTAATACAACAAGAGAAAAGCTACATATCAGTAATTGTTCATGGATGATTCGTAACACACCTTACGTGTCCCTTACATTTAGCTGGGTTTGGTTTTAGATAAGACCCACTTGTGCCTTCTTTTTCCTATTCTTGATTTCTTCTTTTTTTACTTTTATTTTTAATAAAAATGTGATTGATTTTGTAAAAATAATAATAATAATAAGAGTTAGTCTAAATACAGTCTCTAAATGGGGACTGCTCATGCAAGCTCATATAGTTTTAAAAAATTTAAAATTACAATAATATCATTTTTAAAATGATATTTTCCCCCCCTTTACCCAAATTTATCAATGGGACTGCACACGTAATCCCCCTTACTCAGAACTGCAAATAANCCAAATTTATCAATGGGACTGCACACGTAATCCCCCTTACTCAGAACTGCAAATAGAATTTCTCTAATAATAAAATGGTTTTAATTAGAAAGGTGGGGAAGCTTTCGTTTTAAGTTGGATTGGGTATTTATCAAGAAAAATCTAATGCATCATTAGTTACTATTCACTATTCTCACCGCACACCTTATGAAAAATACCATCACATCCTATAAAAAAAATTATAAATGTAGAGTGTGAAAGTGAACAATTGCTCATGCGTACGTACGTATACCAAACAAAAACTAAAAAACTAAATAAAAACAACCATACGTACATACGCACCCACTATTTTGATTAAAATTTGTGAAAGTGAACAATGACTCATTTTACGGTTTTAGTTAAAATATTTAGGGAACCACTGTTCATCTCCTAAATATTTTTCTTAAAATAGGAATTCAGATGTAAGAAAGATTTTAACCAAAATCATAAAATGAGCCTCAAATTATAGGGAAAACAATGTTATGGGACACCGGTTGCAAATGCTCTAAGCATTGGAACTATGTGTAATAAGATGACAAAACATCATTAATATCCAAGAGCTTGTCTGAATGTGATTTAAATAATTAATTTTATTTATAAGGTTAAGATAAAAGATAAATATTTTAATTATGAATTTTATAAAAAGTAAATTCATAAATTGATATGATATTTATTGTAAAATAGATTTAATATATCACATAAAAATATATTAGTTTATGAGTTTTATTTTATAAAATTTGTATAATTGTAGAGCTGCAAATGATAATTTAATTCAAAAATAAAAAAAATTATTTACGGTGCCAGATTATTTATCTATTGTCACCAAGGTATAGGATGGTCCCCATAAAAAATGAACTTCTTTATTGATAGCTATAGTTAAACAATCAAAAGAGGAACTCTGAAATCGAAAAAACGAAGAAGGCACGAGTAGGTTCATATAAAACCAAACCCATCTAAATGTAAGGACACGTAAGATGTGCTACAAATCATCCGTAAACAATTATTGATCCGTAACTTTTCTCATACAGCAAACATGATAAAAGCACTATATCAGACCAGATGATATTTAGAGATCTGGTTTGAGCCGAATTGGACCAGTTAATTTATATATATATTTATATACATTTTAAATTTTATATATTAAATATTTGTTTATATTAAATATTTTTTTATATTATATCATATATATTATATGTAAAATTGTTAATTAATATATCAAAAAATTTAACCTTATTATTTGTGTCTAATAATAACATAACATTTGATATAATATAAAATTAATCTTCTAAATTTTAATATAATATTTGATTATTATATAACATAAAATAATCATATAATTTTTAATATAAAATTTGAATTTTGATATAACGCATAAATTTTGTTATAAAATTAATATAATATTAATTTTTACTTAAACATGAACATTAATATTAAAATTTTTTTTATTGATATCGGGTGCCCGAGAACAGCATCATGAAGCACTTAGGTGGGGTTTAGATAGTGAGATGAGATGAGATAGTTTTAGATGAAAGTTGAAAGTTAAATAAAATATTGTTAAAATATTATTTTTTTAATATTATTATTGTTTTGATATTTGAAATAGTTGAATTATTTATTATATTTTATATGAAAATTTGAAAAAATTGTAATGATGAGATGAAATGATTTTAGTATCCAAACGTAGCCTCAAGGGGATGCTTGGGGAATGAGATGGGATGAGAATTTTGTGAATAGTAGTAAGATGATTTGTGAATAATAGTGAGATAGTTTGAGTTAAATATTTTTTGGATTTTGGGAAAGGAGAAAAAAAGTTAAATAAAAAATATTATAAATTAAAATATTTTTAGAATATTATTTTTGTTTTGGGATTTGAAAAAGTTGAATGGTTTTTTGTTTGAAAGTTTTGGAAAGTTGTAATGATTAGTTTGAAAGTGTTTGTGTTTGAGTAGTGTTTGTGAAGGAAATAAGATGAGATGAGAATTATTATCATGCATCCCCAAAATTATATCAAAGTTTATATTTTAAAAAAAATTGTAAACAGTATATTGAAATTTATTAAAATCATTATAAATTATAAGAACTATGCTCACATATAAGGTGGAATAATGGTTTAATTTTAAAAAGTGAAAGATATATCATATAAATATCGCAATATATATATATTTATATATATATAACTATAGTAGTTAGCCTCTATTATGTTTGCAACCTGTTAGGATTGTTTTTTTTTTCCCCTCTCCGTACAAATTCCTATCCTCATGCACGCACGTAATCCCTTCTCTGGCGCTTCTCTCCAGAGCTGACCTCTCTATTCTCGTTGATTCTTGTAGGGATCTTTTCCCATTTCCTTTTGTTTCTTTTCTTTCTGTCAATGCTCCTTCATAGCTTCTCAGATGGAGGGAGATAGGCGTTTCACAATGGAATAAAAAACCTTCATTTTTTTAAAGGTGGGCGATAACAACTTTCATATCACCGAGAGGAACAAAAGAATAGTTATGTTTCTCTTCATAAACGGGACGTCGGCTTCATGGGTGGTAAAGATGGTAGAGGAAGCCCTTGACTCTCTTTGGCGTGAAGGGTTCTTTAGAAATTTGAGGGCGGGTAATAGAGTCCTCACCATACAACGCCACATTAATTTCAGAGGTTGCTTTTTGTACTTGGAGGAGTTTTGGGATGGTAAGAGGAGGGGCTCTCTGATTGTCCCTGAAGGCACGACGGGCAATGGTTGGGAAAGGTTCGCATACCACCTAAAAAAGGTGGTTGGCTTCGATGGGGCGCAAAAAGAGGGTGACCTACGTCGTGGTGGGGTGTCTGGTAATGGGTTAGAACTAGGAAGGCTTCTCCCTTCCAATGGTGCCTCGTATGCCTTTGCTTTGAGGTTACTAGCAAGTTCTCTGGCAGAGTGCAGCTCTGCCACGGTGACGAAGGGCAAGGTGCCTAGTGTTGATGGTGATAACGGTCGTTGCCTTGTGGGTAGTGGGGGGGGTCCTCTGACGAATGCATGAAGGTAGGGGAAGTGGAAGGTGTTATGTGGGCTGTCAAAGCTCATCTGTCTAGGATATTAGAGGAAGGCGATGTGTTGATGAAAAAAGTAGACTTGAGCTTGAGTATGGTTATGGGTTTAGGCAGTGAGCAAACTGAAAATGTGGTATTCGGTCTGCGCATGGGAGGGCCCGTGAGGATGGAAGCGTCTGGACTGCGCCAGAGTCCAAGGGGGCCCGTGAGCCCTTTGTTTGAGCAACCGGGGGGGGGGGGGGGGGGGGCGTGTGCTGTTATGCTAAAAATATCTGCAAGTGCACAGAATCGTAACAAGTAGTAAAGTGTTTTAAAAAAAACGGATGTCAAACCCACATAGATTAATTATGCTATTGAGTATTGAAATTTACTAAATTAATTTCTATTTGGAAAACTGAAATTTAAAGAATAGATTATCTAAATTAAACTGAAGAAAAGAGTATTAAAATTAAGATTTCAAAGATAATAAGAATAGATCTAGAGCGTTTGATTTCATCTAGCGAATCTCATATAATTTATTCTTCCTTATTAGAGAATTTCAATTATCCCAAGTTGATAATAAAAATTCCTTAATTATTCAATATTTTCTCTCGAATAATACTAAAAATATCTCCAATTAATAACTCCATATCTCTATGTGAATTTAATTCATTGGAGATTCATTAAGTTCTTTGAATTTTTCTTAAAAATCACACTAATCGTGATAAAGTATCTCTACTTTCGCTCAACTAATGGTGCTTAATTTTAGAGCTCTAATCACAAATTACCTCTCAGTCTCATTGTGATTCAATAGATTGAACAAAAATTAGCTAGAAAATTGCAAGCATTAAGAATGGGGAATAAACACTCAATGATGGAATTATTGAAAATCAAATAACTTAGAAAATAAATTGTGTGTTCAATGCTAGATTACATCAAAGTTTTAGAAAATAAAATTAGCTCATAATGAAATTAAAAAAAAAAAGAATAAAACTAGTGTTAATCGTTAGAATTAGTTGATGAAGTATGCAGCTCCCGTCTCTGTCCTCCAGATCCGCCTTCTCAAAAGAAACTTAAAGAATAACTTTGGACTATTAGACTCTAAAACTTAGACTCTCTTTTCCTTAACTTCACACTAATGATATGCTTATTTAGGGTAGAAAAGAAACCCTAATGTTTTCATGATTTCCGCCTAAAAAATCGCCTAACTTTTAGGATTTATATTGGCAGCAGTGTACGCACTCCAGGAGTCAAAATTTAGAAATCCTTATTAAGACAAAATTGTAGCCCTTTAAGATAACTTTCCAACACATCTAGAATAGCATCAATCGGACATGTGAGAAGAAAGTTATGATTGAAACACTCAAGTATGTCCAAGTTGTCTCTTAGTGTATTCCGAACTTGGACTTTTTGTAGATTCTTTTTGTAATTTCTTTATCTTTTTTATTGATAAAAAAGTACTTTCAAACCCTTTGCTAGTTGTTGCCCATGATGTCATTTAGGTTGGTCTTTTAAATTGATCGGTTAGACTAATCGCCCAATCTAACCGCCCAGAGCCTTGTCGCCAAGTCTTCTCGCCCAGGAGGTAAATATCTCGCCTAACTCTTGTCGCCAATTCTGGTCTCCATTGAGCCTCTGATTGTGAGGTTATTTTGTGAAAATATCTGTTTAAAGTAAGGCAGTTGAGGTTGGTTGGTCATACAAATATGATTAAAACGTTACAACTTTATCAAATGGACCTTGCCTAATGAGCAGTGAAGTTGAAGAGTTATTTTCCTAAAAGAAACACTTACTCTTTGACATGGGCTAATGATGGTCTAAAATTGTGCAGGAAATGAAGGCCCAAGAGCCCGAGCCCCATTCAGCCTAAGAGCCTGAGCCCCACTCAACCCTTGAGCCTTAATCCATCGAAGCACTTAAACCTTCTACATTTCTTTTGCTAAGAATCCGAGTTCTTCCAGAGGGTAGAATGGAGATAAAGGGGAGGCGACAGTTAGAGGAGAGAGAGGGAGAAATGATGCTGGAAGTGAGGATAAAAGGGGACAAGGAGCAAGGATGCGGGATCGATCTTTTTGCTGTTCTTGTAGTATTTTCTATTTTACTTTTGCTTTCTATTACAAGTGTTGCTCTGTTAGTGTTTCTGTAAAACTCCGAAATCATCCTTTACAGGATGATTCTAGGCTAATCTCTGCAACTAGGGTTGCAGGGAATGGGTTGTTCTTCCTCTTTTCGAGTATTGTTTGGTTGCTGTGATATTTAGCAAGATTCTGTCTCTGTATTTTCATTCCTGATTTATTGTGGGTTTCTAAAGGATCTCTTGTTCTTGACCTGTTATAGACTCATGACACATCAGGACCTTGAAATAATCAAGGATCTCTCAGCCCTAGGGTCTTTAAATGAAAAAGATGATTAATATAGCGAGGGATTTATTTTTATTGGTGTTGTAATTTGTGATTGCATGTTTATTTGAGTTTATGTGTTACTATCATGATTGGTTTGACATAAGCAGATGCACCCCGTGACCAACATCTTGATGGTTGAAGAAACCCTAACCCTGTGACCCCAGTATTTACCTTCCTACCACTACCCTTTTGATTCCTTAAAGACTCTAAACTTTTTTTCTCTAGTTGATTGTTTCTGTCCATCAACTCACTTCTTTTCCAAGAAATTACAGAATGCAGTTTTCATCTTAACTCGAATTCATATTTTATTCCATTTAGAGTAATCACATTCCCTCGTTCTTAATGACTGAGTACAAAATCATCCTCCATGTGGTACAAATATCAAGTACATAGTTCATCACTTTCTCACAGTAAACAACCTTGAATCCATCCAACTACGAATGTCCACATGCTCCCATCATTTACTGTTCTTTTTCATTTGAACCTTTTTGCTGGATTGATTGTATTGACAAAGTTGTCCCTGTGGAGATGACCTTGGAAGCTCCCTGTGCTTTTCAAACTTGCTTTTATATTGGGAAACAATATTTGGGTAGTACCAAGTTTTCCTCGCCTAAATCTCCTATGCTCTCTTTAAATCTCGTTGTCTCTTATGGGTCTAGATCCGTAGTCTTTTCTTTTATACCAAAATGCTCTCATTTCGCACTAAATCTTCTCATTCTTTCAAATCTAAGAAAATAAAGAAACATATGTAGAAATAAAATAAAATCAATAGTATTGAAGCAAAAGTGACACTTTTGATACTAAAAGAGTAATAAAAATTACATAAAAATCACACTTATCATGTGCCCTCTGTAAGGATGGAAAGGGCTAAGCCCAGTAGGCCCATCCTTTTTGAATGGCCGAGCCCATTAGGCCTGTGAGGCCTCTGTCACGGGCCTGCTATGCTCAATCCCTTCGGTGGTCGATCTGGATGCCCCATCGACTACATAGAACAAACCTCTGGTCCCCGGCGACTCTACGACCACTAGTAAGGTGCAACCATAGGGCTTGACAGAGAAGCACAGACACATGAAGCCAATGAAGTTGGCTAGGTTGGTTGAGATAGAAGTTGCCGTTTGTCCCCAGGCCTCTGGGAGCTCGTCAGCGACACATAAAGGGCTGCCGATCACTGGTAACCCTATGGTCCTAAGTTTGGAGCAGTTCTAGGCCTCAAATGGGAGGAACAATCGTGAAGAGGCGTCGTCCTCAATTGGGCTGCCTCGGTTTGAAGTTTTCGATGGCCTTCAACACATTATCAGTCCCTCACAACACTCAGAGGTTTCACTCAGGGCTCAAGGTTTTCACCCAACGACATGTGAAGTAGCTGATGTCAGGGGAACATTTAATGTTGTAGATGTAGAGACTCCCTCCAGGGTTTTGAGCATAGTGGCAGAAGAGGATGATGAGTCATCAATCGGCCCCTAATTACAGTTAGTATGAAGGAGTTTGGAGTTGATACTCCGTTAAATGAATTGGGGGATTATGGGGATGTGCTTAGTCCCGTTTGTTCATTGCCACCAGTGCCTTCATGGGCTGGCTTCCAATCTGATTGGGTCCTTCAAAAGGTAAACGAATTCATTATTGCATCGGGATTTCTTTTGAAGGATTTGAGGACCAGTTTAAAGCTCTACTCATCGCCATAGAAGTAGGACAACCCCTCCTTGCCAAATCTGCCACTAGAAAATATAGGGAGCTTAAGAGGCTTGCTTGCTTCACAAACTATGATGCAAGGGAAGGAAGTGCGAGCAAGGGGAGACACAATGTCAAGGTGAACCTTGGCGCTCCATGAAGCCCAAGATCCTTTCATGGACTGTTCGGGGATTGAATGACCAGAACAAGCACCTTAGAGTGAAGAATTTAATATGAGAATGGAAGGCAGATATGATTTGTTTGCAGGAGACTTAGTTGAAGTCTATTGACAGGCACGCAATAAGAAGTTTTTGGAATTGCTCTTACGCGAGATGGACCACCAATGCTTCTAAGGGTGCTACAGGGGGCATTATAATGATATGGGATAAGAGAGCAGTTAATTTGGTGGAGGAATACGTCAACAAATTTTTGGTAGCTTGTTCTTTCTTGAATGTGGAAGATGGTTTTAGTTGGGGGTTCCTAGGAGTTTACGGGCCAAATGATGACAACAATAGAAAACTTTTATGGGATGAGATCGTTGGCCTGTGCAGTTGGTGGGATGTCTCGTGGTGTATTGGGGGAGACTTCAACATCACTCGGTTTCCAAGTGAAAGGTTGGGGGATTCTAGCATGGGTTCAGGCATGGCTGACTTCTTAGCTTTAATTTTCGAGCTGGACTTGGTTGATCTACCTTTAACGGGGGGAGACTTCACTTGGTTTAACGGGAGGGCCTAGTCTAGGTTGGATAGGTTCATTGTCTCTTTTTCTTGGGAGGCCTACTTTCCCAACCTATGCCAAAAACGGTTCCCTAGGCTTTGCTTTGATCACTTTCCCCTCTTATTAGATTGTGGGGGTCTTTATGAGGGACGGAGATACTTTAAATTTGAGAACATGTGGTTGAAGGTTGAGGGTTTACGGAGAAAGTTAGATCGTGGTGGCACTCCTAGCTTTGCTTTATCCGGGAAACTTAAAACTTTGAAAAACGATCTAAGAACATGGAATACATAAGTCTTTGGGAACATTAATGACCAGCGGAACAATTTGTTTCAAGAGCTACAACAATTTGATGAAAAAGAGGCGGATGAGGCTCTTTTGGTTGATGATAAGGCAAGGAAAATGATTGTAGTAGTTGAGCTGGAAAAAACACTCTTATGGAGGAGATTTCTTGGAGACAAGATTCTCGGGCCTTTTGGTTGAAGGAAGGGGATAAGAGCACAAAGTTGTTCTACAGAGTAGCTAATTCCCATTGATGGAACAACGCAATTGAGGTTCTTCAGGCATTTGTCGGACATAGTCGCTATTAAGGGTCGCATTGTCCACTTTTACTATAAGCTTTTGACGGAGCAATACCAATGGAGTTCCAAGGTAGATGGACTAGTTTTTTATTCGATTGACCAATCGAGTGCAACTTGGTTGGAAAGGCCGTTTGAAGATGATGTGCTCAACGTGCTAAAAGGGCTGTACAAAGACAAAGCACCAGGTCCTAATGGCTTCACAATGACTTTCTTTCAAACTTGTTGGGACTTTGTCAAGGAGGATCTCATGAAGGTTTTTCTTGAATTTCACTCATTCATGAAATTTGAGAAAAGCCTTAACGCCTCTTTCATCGCCCTTATTCCAAAAAGGGTGAGGTCGGTGGAGGTGCAAGACTTTCGTTCCATGAGTTTGGTGAATGGGGTTTACAAGATCATCTCTAAAACTCTAGCTAAGCGGCTGAGCGAAGTTATTGGGAAGTTCCTCTCGAAGTCACAAAATGCCTTTGTTAAAGTAAGACAAATTCTAGACTTAGTCCTTATTGCTAATGAATGCTTGGAGAATAGAGTCAAAGATGACACGCCATGTATCTTATGTAAATTGGATATGGAGAACGCTTTTGATCATGTGAACTCTGATTTCTTGTTGTATATACTTGGTAGGTATGGCTTTGCAGAAAGATGGTGTCAGTGGATAAAACATTGTATCACAGCCGTTAGATTCTCAATTTTGGTCAATAGCACTCTTGAAGGCTTTTGCAACAGTTCTCAGGGCTTGAGACAAGGGGACCGTTTATCCCCACTTTAATTCATTTTAGTGATGGATGTGTTGAGTAGAATGTTGGAGGGCGTGGTGGATAGGGGTTTCATCTCGGGCTTCTTGGTGGGTGGTTCCTCGCATGGTAGCTTATCAGTCTCTCATCTCCTTTTCGCCAATGATACGTTGATTTTTTGTAAACTAGATCCCGTCAGATTTGCTTCTTGAGAGCCTTCCTACTTTGCTTTGAAGTTGCCTCTGGTCTTAAGGTGAATTTATCAAAATTTGAAGTAGTTTCAGTTGGCTTGGTTAATTATTTAAGCGAAGTGGCTACCATCTTGGGCTACAAGGTGTCATCCTTCCCTATGAAGTACCTTGGACTCCCTTTGTGGGCTCCTCATAAATCCAAAGCAATGTGGGATGAGATTGTTGAGAAAATCGAACTCAAACTGGCGGGTTGGAAGAGAATTTACTTGTCTAAAGGCAGTAGAATCACACTAATCAAGATTATGTTATCTAATCTCCCAACGTACTTTTTATCTTTATTTCCTTTGCTTGCAGGGGTGGTGAGTAGAATGAAGAAGATTTTCCGTGACTTCTTATGGGGAGGATTAGAGGATGAGAAAAAATTTCATTTGATTAGATGTAATAAAGTCTGCACCCCTTTGTCTTGTGGTGGGTTAAGGGTAAGAAAATTGAGAACCTTCAACAAGGCCCTTCTTGGAAAATGGTTATGGCGGTATCATCAGGAAGGGCATGCTCTTTGGAGGAATGCCATCAATGCTAAATATGGGAGCATTTGAGGAGGTTGGTACTCTAATGTAGTAAGAGGGGCTTACGGCGTGAGAGTTTGGAAATTTGTTTGGAATGGATGGGAAGATTTACTCGGTAATTTCAGACTTGAGGTAGGAAGGGGGACACGAATAAGGTTTTGGCACGATATTTGTTGTGGTGATGTTGCTTTGAAAAATGCTTTCCCCCCTCTTTATAGGATTGTGTCAGATAAAGGTGCCTCTGTGGTTGATAATATGAGCATCTCCATTGATTCCCGTCATTGGTCCGTGAGATTTACTAGAGCTGTACAGGATTGGGAGGTGGGAGACATTTCTAATTTTTATAGTGTGTTATATGCGTTGAAACTACAGGCAAGAGGGAAGGACATTATTTGGACACTCATAGGGAACAACAAATTTTTAGTCCAATCATATTACAAGGCATTGAAGACTCACTCCTCCAGTGCCTTCCCATGGAAGAGCATTCGTTGCTCCTCTCAAGGTTGCCTTCTTCGACTGGTTGGCATCCCATGGGAAAATATTGACTATCGCCAAGTTGAAAAAGCATGGTCTCTACATAATAGATTGATGCTTCATGTGCAAACACAATAGTGAATCAGCAGATCACCTACTTCTTCATTGTGAAGTAGTCAAAGCTTTATGGGATGAAATCTTCACTAGGCTCGATATCGCATGAGTAATGCCTAGGAGGGTGATAGATTTGTTGTCATGTTGGAGAGGGATCCAGGGCAATCATCACATTACAACTGTTTGGAAGATGGTGCCTCTATGCTTAATGTGGTGCATATGGAATGAAAGAAATGGTCGTCGTTTTGACAATAGGGAACACTCTCCGGATGGCTTTAGGGTCAATTTTTTTTTTTTTTTTTCCATATATTGTTGCTTTGGGCTTCATCTATTATATTGAATGAAACGAGTTTTAATAACTTTTATGTTACTTTCTGTAGCATGTAGTTTGTAATTATGCTCTTTCTTGTATACTTATTATGTACTTGGGTATTACCTAATTATGTGGATTAATAAAATCTCTTTTTTTTCTTATAAAGTAAATATTGCAATATTTTATATTTGTTGTGCATAATTTTAAGAGAAATGTTAGATTTATAAAAATATTATAAAATAAATCTAAAAAACTGACATAGTTAGATTTAATAAACTATATTTATTCTCTAATAAAAAAGTGTTTTGCAATAACTGGTATCGACAGACTTTATCAGATTTCTTTTATAAATTGTTTTTGGTTTCTCTAATTTCAAACATTTACTGCGTTTGGAGCATATCTTAATAAACTCAGATAGTTTCGTACGGATGAAAATACCACTGTACATCCAAAGACACCCTATTCGGAGGCATCTGATCTCAGTGTGGAATATGTTTTATGAGCGGTGCTACTCCCACCGCTGGGAGCCACCGCTCAGTCTTACTGTTAGTGTAAATTGTAGTGTTTATTTTTTTTATATTTTTTTATATCTATTTTTTTAATACATTTAAATATTTTTAAAAAAATAAAAAAATCATAATATTATTAAAAAATACTTACTTAATCATTAAGTAAAAATAAAAAATAAAAAAATTTTAAAAATTAAAGTGATAAAAATCAACAGTAAACTTGAACGGTAAGACTAGTATTTTTCATGTTTTATTATTGTTCAACGACAAGACCATTTGCTGGGGGCATGGCAGACGTGAAAGAACTCATTCCCCCCGAAAGGTCGTGATTTCGAAATTCTCTACCATATTAATAATGATATAGGATAATTTTAAATGAATTAAATAAATTATTATTATTTTAAAATTAAAAAAAATTAAATTATTCATTATATTTTATATACAAATTTAGAAAAATTGTGATAAGGACGCCAGATGGTTGAGTTATTATTTTTATCCAAACGATTCCAATTCTCCCCCGTACTCGTCTTTTGCCGATACTCTCTCACTCTCCCTCTCTCGATTTCGGCCGTCTCTCTCTCTCTCTCTCTCACGGTAATTCCGTTCTCGATTCCATCTCTTGGTTTCCTTGTCCCGCTTTTGTTACTCTCTCTTTATAAATCTTGACTTTTCCTCTTGCTGATACTTGTTATTTTAAGTTTGTTCTTAATGAATTCTGTTGTTTATCAGGCTGATTTTATAAAATCGAAATGCTTATACCATGACTGATATCGATTTTAGCATGTTTGGGAGATTTTTTCTGTTAGGTTTTCATGAATACAGAGTTAAAAAATATGAGTTCTTAAGTAAAATGGAAAGGAGAGTTTGGGTGCAACTTTCCTGTATTACATGTTATATAAAAATTTGTTTTTAGTTTGGAATGTTATTCGTGTTATTTGCAATTGTATGATGGTGTTAATACTGCCAGCATTGAGATAATATATGGGATGTACCGTCTTTAAAAGTTGGTCATTTTCTGAAATTCAGGAAAGCATTAGGGTTTTTCCCAGTGGATTGTAGTGTTGTATGGTGTCTCGTTGGTAATTTTGAGAATAATTCTATCATCTTCTTGGGCATATATTACTGGCCTTGAAATATTCCGTTCACTGTGACGATGTCCCTGGTGTTGCAAAGTTTTGTGATTCTCATGCTTTGCACGTACATGTGTATCATTAAAGCCATCAATAATAAACCAGGCCCAAAGTACATATATATAGAAGAAACACAAAAATAATGAAGTCTAGAAGCATCAGACGATCGATGGTGTGTGTGTGTGGGGTGAGCCTTTATTTGTTATAGAGAGTGCAAATGTCGTCTTATTTTATTTATTCACAGGGGTTGAAGACATGGGTTTGCATAGTTGTATAATGTTTTTCAGCTTTCATGATTACTCTAACATGGATTGGTGATAATAAGTGTTGGGGCGTGATTATCTAATGTGAAATCCTATGTGGTGAAGTCTCTCTCTCTCTCTCTCTCTCTCTCTTTCGTATTATCTTCTTTTCATTTCTGACATATTTTCCCTGAGCAATCATATCATTTGACTGATAAAATAAGCACTCCAGCTGCTTAAGACTATGTCAAAAGCCCACCATGACAGCTACATGCTCTGTTCTCCTTGTAACCAGCTTAATAATTAGACTTCATGCATAATCTTGTTTCTTTACTTTTATTTATGCAAAAAAATGACATCGCATACTGTGATTATTTTTCATCAAACCTATGTTTTCCCTCTATGTTTTAAAATCCACTATACCATTTTTTCCTTAGATCAAAGTCAATTTTTGCGTATTTAATTCAACTGTTGTAGAACAATTGCATCTCGGTTCTTCTTACTGACTCTTCAATACTTTGCTGGGACTTTGTTTTGAGCATTTCAAGGATGATATCATTTGCGAATTAGGATCGCATTGAGGTTGGATTTTGCGTTTTGTTTCTGTTTGGATATAGGAAGCAATCTGTTGTTAGGTTGTGCAATTGTTTCTATTCTCTGCTTTATGATCTTTGCTTTATATTATTATTTTGTTTTATCTCATGAAAAGTTCATCTTTCTAGTTATTATTTATATTGATATCAACTTACAAAAAAAATTATATTGGTGATTCTGTTGCTTGCTGCTTGCATTTACAAGTAGCCTTTTCACACTCAATTGACTTTCCCTTGGTACAGCTGTTATGATTCTCTTTGATATAGGAGCTAAATGCTGATTATTGGCAAAGACCCGCAGCAAGCCTACTTGTTTCAATAGGCTCACATTTGCCTGACTCAGTGAGTTTCTTGCTTGGTTGCTTATTCTGCTGATGGTTATTTATCAAACTTCTCTTTTCTTTGTGCTTTAGACCAACTACTATGGATGTTTCTTGTTTATTGCAATTTTCTGCTTAAACTAAACTGTTATCATACTTTTCAATTCTATTGAAGCATTGCAGTTCACTTCACGATTGTTGATATCCTAGATTGAAACTATTAGACAAATATAATTCATTTGGTGTTGGTTTACTTTTGCGATGGCTTGCAGGACCTTACAGTAATTCTATCAATACTTCTCCCAGTGGTTTGCATGAATAGTGAAAGCAAAGTGCATTCAGAATTCTCTGTTGCACTTAAGGTGTAATTACCAACTCAGTTTTGTGCAACTTCTTTGGGTATGATAACTCCTATTTCTATCCATTAGGTGCAGCCTTGTGGTCAACTTTTTGATTAAAAAAAATATGAGTTCTATTCTTTAAAATGCTTGTAGCCTGTAATTTGGCTTAGGATGTTTTTAAGTTGTGTTTACCATGCCGTGTGCCATGCCTTGTGTTTGATGATGATAACTTTTCTAATCCCACACTGGACATCTAGTTTTCTATATTTAAAGCATTTTTAATGCCCACTTAGACAACTGATATTTAGAAATAAAATCTGGTTTAGGATTTGTTGATCAGATCATTATAATTTTTTTAAAAAAAAAATTGTAAAGGACTTTTTCCAGTTTTTGGGGCATCATTTCGATTTTGTCATAAATGTGTTTGATAAAGTTCTGAATGAACATGTATGACCCCTTTTGCTTGCAGAACTGCGTAGTGCTGTGTCATTAGATATGGATATTGATGTAGATCATTATGGTGTTCTTGGGCTGCTCTCGGGTGAGGAAGGTGCCAAGCTTAGTGTGGATGAAATTAAGAAGGCATACAGATCAAAGGCTTTGGAATTGCACCCGGATAAGAGGCCAGGGGACAAGCAAGCTCTTGCAAATTTTCAAAGGCTCCAGTCATCCTATGAGATTCTCAAGGATGAAAAGGCCAGGAAACTGTTCGATGATCTTCTTCGGGTTAAGCGTGAGCAACAACATCGACGGTCAGAGCAGGAATCCAAGCGTGATTCAAAGAGACAGAAGATGTTTTCTGACCTTGAGGAAAGGGAGCGGGCGGCTTTTGCTCCTGACCCTTCTGTGAAAGAGCGAGAAGAAGAGGAGAGAATTGCTAAGAAGTTGAGAGAAGAGATTGCAAGAATACGAGCAATGCATGCAAGTAAAGGGGAAAATATGACATCGGCTACAAGTAGAGAGTTCCCAGGCATGAGGAAGGAGAGTTCAGGTACTGCTAGGCCTGGGGTGGATAAGGAGAAGATTCTTAAAGTTTCATGGGAGAAGATAGGTGAAGATTACACAGCAGAGGGGTTGAGAGAGTTGTTTTCGAAGTTTGGTGAGGTGGAAGATGTTGTCATTAAGAGTGCTAAGAAAAAAGGGTCAGCACTTGTTGTAATGGAGAATAAAGATGCGGCGGTGAGTTTGATAAGATAATGCTATATGTTCGTCCTCTGAGGTGTAGTATTGCTTTTTGGTTCTTTGATGCCACTAATGTTTGGTTTTCTTTTTGGTAGGTTGCTGCTACGGGAAGTGTGTCCGGTCATCTTTCTAATCCATTACTGGTTTTACCTCTTCAACCACCAATGGTGACACAGGCTCCAAGTGCATCAAGATCTGCAGAACCTGATAAGCTGAGTAATTTGGTTGGGGCTGGTTATATAGCATTTGAAGATGCTGTTTTAATGAAACTCCAAAAGGTTAGATCTATGTTTTTTTACAATTGAAGACTCTGTATTTTTATTTGAAGTGCTATCAAAAGTTGGTATTAGCTTGATGAACTTCACATAGATAAGATTGTTTGCAATACCAACTACTGTAGTCCAACTTCAGTGACTTCTTCGTACAGCATGGTTCTTTTTTAACTGAAGATTGTAGATATTTTTCTACTATGACTTACAATAGGACACAAGTAACTTGCTGTTATTGTTTTCCTTAAAAATGTCAATATTAACAGCAATAATCTAATACACTCATGATGTAAATTACATGTTTGCATTTATCTATGGGTATCATAATTATACTAGGAAAAAATCTACACAACCTCCAACTATTCACACAACCTCCACACACCACACTTTTTTTAATTTTTATTATTTTTTTCTTTTATCAAATATTTAATATATGAATAATGAATAGAAGAATTGAATTAGTTTAAAAAGAATAAACTCAATTTTTTAAAAAAATTTAAAAAAATGTGGTGTGTGAAGGTTGGGGAGGTTGTGTAGCATTGCTCGCAGAAAAGTACAGGTTGGCTGATGTTTAATCAGCTGGGTATATTACTTTGTAGGACACGTTTAAATTCTTTTAATGTCTTAAAAAGTGGTGTAAGAAGATACTGTGAAAAGTATTGTATCTTTTTAAACCACTCCATTACATCCTTCATTTTCCTCCTCTTACTTCATTTGCTTCTGTGATGAGCAGGCTGCAGAAAAGAGAAAAGAGAAAAGTTCTTGTGGCACATGAGGGAATGCATCTTGCAAATTGATCTTGTTGTGGTGCTGCCAGTGATTGAAGTACCGAGGCGAGCATCTCGAAGATGGCATAGACTCGTGCCATCAATCGACAATAGAACCATAAGTTGTTCCACATTTCAATATCCAGAAACCATTCCCAATTGTCCTGAAACAGCTATCATCCCCAGAAACAACAGCAGGCCAGCTTGTCACATGTATTACCAGTTCCTAACTTATTGTGTACAAATCCAAACATTTTTACCGATGGAAATTTTCCATTCTAATCTAGTGTTCGATATTGGAAATTCAGTTATCGGAAAGGGTGTTTGCTGTGGTGATTAAGCAGAGTTGTTCACTGTTGAATTTGGGATGGACAGTATGGTTTCTTCCGTGTATTCTCTTCAATGTACTCACATTGACTTTCGAGTGGTATGAATTGTCGCACGCACGCACGCACGCATTTTGGTCTGGACCTTGTTTTCTTTTGTTTTTTTTTTCTTTTCTTTTCCCAACTTTTGTCGGCTGCCTTGATTCTGTGTCAAGTTTCACTGGGGCCAGCTATTTGCTTTAGCTGCTGCTTTAATACGTGACCGTGTCCTAATTGTGGCGTGGTTGGTATTCTGTGCCATCAGTTATGTGCACATTTTAATGCCATTCAAGTCGTATTCCCACCATGGGTCTTATACAGTCACGATGTTTCTTGAATATACCAATAATCTTTCTACCGAGTCTCAGATATTGGTTATCTTCACAATTGTTACAACATTGGGAGGTTTCTTAGAATTAGGCATGTTAAAAACCTTTTTCATGTGATAATTGTTTGCCTTACCTTGGACTCATGTTAAAAACCTTTTCATTTGATAATTTGGGCACAATACATGTTTTAAATCGTTAGTTCTGACTAAGAACTATTCTCAGTAGGTTTTTCTTATGTTAATACATAATAATTTGCCAACATTATAAGAAAAAAAAAGTAATAAAGGGCTAAAAAAAGGAAAAGGAGTAGGTAACTCTAAGCGATGCAGCATCGCTACAAGGATAGCCGCCCAATCCGAATTTATTAATGACCGTGGCAATCTAGATACTTCTGACGCCTTGTAGGGGTATTATCATCACAAGAAAATTACAGTAAAACGCTTCGTATCGACTGGGAATCTCTTTCCCCTCCCTGTTGCAACCGCCTTCTTTTCAAGTTTTCTTTCTTTCTTGCCTTTCCCCTAGGGTTTTTTAAGTGCGTTTCCTTCGCACAAAATATGCTGCAGAAAACCCTTTCCTCTCTCTCTAATTAACCCAATTACCCTCTCAAACCATGGCCTGATTCAGCTCCTCTTTTTTTTGGTAATAATCCTGGCTACTAGACTTTCATCTTTATTTTTCATTTCTACCCTGTAGCTGTAGTGGCTGGGTTCAGGTACTCCGTGGCGCGTAAAGCTTTCAAGTTCAATTACAGATTCTGTTTCTTTTGAGTTTTATTTTTGAATTCGTGTATCAGCTGTTCAATCTTAGAGTGGACGCTCTTGTTTTATAGATTTGGGAGGGAGGTTTTGTTATTTGTGCGAATCGCT
>QEOT01003532.1:64509-82425 GCA_003123785.1 Pterocarya stenoptera | reverse complement strand
AAAAAAAAAATGATATTCCGGATTGAGTATAGGAGGGTGATAATTGAGATTACATATTGCTTGAGGGAGAAAAGTTCTTTCCTTTTATAATGATCCCAAACGGACTCCAATTGTAACCTTTACTAGTGCTTCTGGAGTATAATGAGAATGCAGCTTGATATGTTGCTTTCTTGGATAAGATGAGGTCAAAAAGTTGTTAAGGGCTTATGATGTACAACAAGGTATATAATGAGGTTTTTTATACGAGAAATGTAAAATTTTTAAGTAATTTATTTTATTTGAAAGTGTAAAGGGCACAAACCTGGTATTGTAGGGGATGCATATGAGATAACCCCTTTAATGTTTAAAAGAAAAAAACCATAAATTCAGAATATTAGAAAAATGGGATATATTGTAGACCCTTGTCCATGTATAAAGTGATCTGACCAAAATATTCTAAAGTAGTAAATTTAATAACCAGGAATAATTTGAAGAGCTTGGCCCTCTTATTCTTTGTCTCAGATGTGCAATACTTGGAATATTGAACCATTTATCTAGAGTACGAGCTTGTACTTCTTCATCTCTTTTTTTTTTTTTTTTTTTTTTTTTGTGTTCATCACCATCATTGAATCCTTTTAAATTAATGTGCATAAAACTTCTTATTACATTCTTGTTGCAGAGTTTATTTTATGTTATTTCTCAGCTTATATATGTGATATGGTTTTGTACTTTTCTGAATTAGTACTTATGTTTTGAAATCATGGGGATAAATTAGTTGTTTATGATCGTTGATGGTAGGTTCTGCATTTGCTGCGAAGATACTTGGGTGAGTATGTCCATGGACTCTCAGTTGAGGCTTTAAGAATCAGTGTCTGGAAAGGTTTGTCCTTTGAACTTTGCTGTGCTCATGTGCCATGGTTTTACTAATCCTTTACCTCTTTTGAACTAAGATCACAACAGTCAGTTGTTTCCCATATAAGCACTATGTTTACGGTATAAGTGAAACATGCTGAAATCCATTGGTACAAATGCGATTTGACTTTTTGATATGGCCTTGACTGACACAGTCTCATCATCTTAGCCGCTCTTATTTATTTTTGAAGTCAAAGATTCTTTTTCTTAGAAAGCGTATTTTTTCCACAGGTGATGTTGTTCTCAAAGATTTGAAATTGAAGGCTGAGGCACTAAATTCGCTAAAACTTCCAGTCACTGTGAAAGCTGGTTTTGTTGGTACCATAACTTTGAAGGTAGCATCTTTGATTATCACTTCCACATTGCCTGAAATTTGGTTCCTCTTTTATTTCTCCCCATTTATTTTATTTTCTTTATGGTTGTTCTCTTAATAGGTAGATAGTTATTTGTTAAGTTTTCCAGATGGAAGTTTGGGCCGGTCTTTGTAATTTGTTTCTAAGCCATAATTTGTTGATGCTACATCATGTTTGATAAATTTTCAGTTAAAAATTAATTGTTTCATGTTGCCTATTGTTACATGAGAACATAATTTTTCTTGTGAAGAAAGCTTTTTTCACAGTTGCTAGGATACTTCAGGCGCCTCTGCTGGCCTTTTCTGCTGCTATAGCAGGATTCAGTTGAATATTCTTTAAGGCTATTCATTCTTATTAGTGATGGTACTTCGAGACTAAAATATGTTACTCTTTTCTGTCTATTGCTATTATATGCGAAATCAGAATTGGAAGTGGAAAGCTTAATTGAGTTATAAGATTGATAAATTAAGTATTTGGGAAACTTAAAGATGTAGAGTCATGAAGGGAAACTATCAAATTCTATTCGTTAACTCTATCATTGATTGGATTGGGGTAACACAAATGTTCTCCCATCCTTAGTTTCCAATGCATTTTCCTTTTTTTTAAGATTAATGCTAGATACAGTTATGGATTGCGCAAGCATCGTGCACTTCTTTTGGAAAAAGTAAGTTAATATGGAATCCACATGAAAAAATTAATTTTTTAATGGTGGACCCCACTTTTTTTCAGAAGGAGTGCGCGGCGCTTGCACAATCCATGATTGTATTTAGCATTATTCTTTTTTTAATAGGTAATTTCCTATTCATTTTCTACTAAGGATTGTTGAATGGAAATGGATAAGTTGAACAATATTAAGCATCTTACTTATGCAACTTAACAATTATATTAAGGATCTCACTTGCTTTCTTGGTGTAGCGTAGGATTTGCTTGCCATGTATATGGTTTTGCTAGGTGGTCCATTTGTATCTTGTAACACATCCTGTTCCTCCAGAATGCTACTAACATTTTTTTTTGCTTGGTAAACAAGTTTATTGATCAAAAGCCCAAGTATACGGGACATATACAAGAGCAATGCCTAAGCTTGTTTAGTTTAGAGATACAAGGAATTCATGTAATGACAAGCCATGAAAATCAATTACAATCGACCAATGGAGTAAAGTATTGAAAATAGAAGAATGCTACTAACATTTAAAAGACCTTAATTTGAGCTAGGTATTAAAGATTCCAAAAAACAAAAACAATTCAAGCTTTATTAAATAAATAAAGTTATAGTAGAAATTATTAAAACTTTTCCAAGTCTAGTGGTTATTCACAAAATCTTTCACTAATCATGAGAAATAAACTTAAAAATTCTGAAAAGTCATAAAGTCCTAAGACTTGGTCTCCTCCCCACAAGCTACGTGGCCTACGCCTGGTTTTGCAGATCCGTCATCATAATTTTTTTCTCCTGGGATGGGTAACGCATAAAAATAGTCGGATACTTAATAAGTAGCCACATTGTGCAGTAAACATCATGACAACATAGGATTTGTCTTTTAAAGACATGCTCATACAAAACTTTAGCATACATATATGCTTGCCTGCCTGCATGTGTCCTTAGTTCCACTTGTTGGCCAGTACACACTGTTGAACTTCCTGTGTTAGGGTTAACAATCATTATGATCTTGATTCCACCCACAAGGATGGCATCACTGGGTGTATCACCAGTGTACCTTTGTAAGTAGGAATCCATAATGAGGATGGCATCATTGGCTGCATCGCCATTGTACCTATCCTACCATTGCAGCTTGTCCTTATTTTGTGGTACTGTCTTGTTATAAATATGCCATCAAGCATCTTGCATGTCATGCATTCAATCACGAACTTGCTTGTCACATCATATTTCTTGTCATATCTAAGCCTTAGAATGTTCTTGCATTTCATTTGTTCATGACATAGCATAAATAGACATAATATCACAAGTGGAAGCCTACTGACAATTCCTTTACATTTTTAGCTTTCATACATCATGCAGTCATAGATAAAAAAATGTTTTCTTGATCAGTTCAAAAAATGTATGTATCATATAGCTTAGTAAAAAGATGATCACTTTGTTTTACAAAAAAGTGCGATTATAGCAAAAAGAGTGTGATCATAATTACTTAGAAAATAGCGATCATGGTTACGTACCTTTCAGCTTCAAGCGACAATTAAGCATGTCAAAAATCATTTAATTATACACATATCCTCAAGTAGTGTTTAAGCAGGTCAATAGTGTTAAAGTAGGTCCCCGCACACACATGGATAGAAAACCAACCCAACTCTTTTCTTCATCTAAGGGATGAACTTTTATCCAATGAGGTATTTGCTGAAATTCCCAGCAAGTGTAGCAGTGGTTTTAATCTGAAAATCATCCCTTTTTGAAGGTAGTTGTAGTGCTGTCCACTTAGTGGCAGCGACTAGGCATTTAAATATCCAACTTTTGGGGCTTGAATTTCATCATTAAAATATGCTACTGCTGTCTGTGTGAGCTTAGAAATTATGTGTCCATGCTTTTGACCTGGCATGCGTAATAGAGAAAAAGTCGGTTTTCTATCCGTGTATGATGGAATGGAATGGCTCAACGAAGATGTTGGGAATTTAAAGCGGGAGATAGTAATACCCCGAATTGAGTGTAGGAAGGCTGAGAAAAAGATAAAACATTTTTCTTTCTTGTAAGCCATCGAGGTTAGTAGCACACATTTAAGTACTCCTTGCATTTCTGTGTAAACCTGCTTGTGTCTGGATTTACTGCATCGGAATCTACTATGGATCATTTTGCAGTGAACTGAAAAAAGGAAGTTGCTGGAATTATCAAATAGTTGCAATTTCATTTTATTTGAATTCAGGAAGTTGATGTTCTAATTTATTTCAAATGATTTTTCCCTTTTATAATTATAGGTTCCATGGAAAAGTTTGGGAAAAGAACCTGTTATTGTTCTCATTGATCGCATTTTTATTCTTGCTCATCCTGCTGCTGACAGTCGGACTCTCAAAGTAAGATGGTATTCTTTTCAATGGAATAATTGATCTTGTTATTGCTTATAACTAAAGAAGGGTCGGTGGCTGCCTTTCTATGTTAATCTTGTACCAATACTCTTTTCAGGAGGAGGACCGGCAGAAACTTTTGGAAGCCAAGCTTCAACGGATTGAGGTAATATTCTTATGTACATATGTGAGACCTGCTTTATATATATCTGAGCAACACTCTAGGGTGTTGACATATATAAGTTTTGATATGCGCCTTATAATTTTGCCCTCCTTTCCAACCTTAGGCGTTGGCTCAAGTGGTAAGAGCCTCGGTCTTGGTGGTATGCTCCTTCTAAGTTTAAGGTTCGAACCTTGGGTGCAAACAATTTTTAGGGACCATCAGGCTGGGATAATTTTCCCTTGAATTACCCAATGTGCACTTGCGGGAAACTCCTTGCCGAGAGCCTGTGCACTCCTGAGATTAGTCGGGACTTTGTTCCAGACACCCAGTGCTAACAAAAAAACAATTTGGCAAAAACATTAAATAATGATGAAATAGAACATAACTTTTAATGGTTATTATAATTTGCCTAAAGCTTGGATTTTATGATATGCTTTTGTTGAAATTCCATCCTTGTGTTTGGGTTTTGTTGATCATAAAATAAGAAATGTACCTTTTACCATTGGATATAGGAAGAGACTGTATATTCGGTCATAGGTGAATTTTTTTAATACTTTTCACGTATTGTATGCAGGAAGCAGAGTCGGCAACCCTAGAAGCAATATCAAGATCAAGGCTAGGAAGTGTAAGCTTATAAATTTAATTACCCTTTAATGTGGGATTGTTTATTAGGCAACTCTGTTCTTGTTAGTACTATCTTTAGTTATTATCTGTGTGGCTTTCTATGTTTGGGTAGACCTTGTTATGTTTATCATGCTTCATCTCCTAATTAAGTGTCAATTTCTTTATCATAAATTACACTGTAGGCGTTGCTGATTTGTATATGTGTTGATAACTTTTCATCCTGACTACAAAGACTCTTGCTGGGCAAACTGCTTGCTCATTTTTACCGTATGGGCTTATGTTCTTGGCATTCTCTACTGTGAGTTATGGCATTTGATGAAGCCATGAAGTAGTTCTCAATCAGATGTTGGGGCTTGAAAGCAAGATTTTTTACCCAATCTTTTAAATTCTTCCTGAGTTTGACTTGTTTTTCATTTTTTAGCTTAGAAGGGAAATGGCTGGAACCTACTTGGGCCCCATACTTCCTAAAATAAATGAGAAGGATACTTCTTCGTTGTCGCTATTATTGTTTTAATTTTATGTTGGTGTGAATTTGTTTTATACTTTTTTTATATCGAGGATCAGCATTCAGCTCTTCTTTTTGGGCATACATTGGGAATAAATATGGTTCCTCTGCTAATCTTTTGGAGTATGTTCTTGGTGTTTATATTATTTTTATATGCAGTCTAGATAATTCTCAGATATAAGATATGTTTATTTGCAGAATTTGTAGGTGTGAAGGAATAGTTTTATATTGATGGTTGGGTCTTGATTTTGACTTCCATGGGGGAGATAGGGAATAGTGTTAATACCGTAGAAGGTGAATGAGATCCAACATTTCTTAGGAGGGTGAAGTTCAAGCCCTTTATAATCATTCCATGGGGCTGCAATTGTGGCTTTGATTAGTCTTTTTGGAGTGTGGGCCCAGATGTGGCTTAGACATTCCTTGTGGTTCGTTACAACTGGTATCATAGAAAAACCCAACTAGAAGTGTGAGACTTGAGCCATACCACCTATGGTGGAATGACTTGAAGAGGACCTTGGGTATTTAAGGGGCAAGATCCGTTGCTCAAACCGAATCACATTGCTTGGATTGGATTGAGTGTAGAAAGGTGTTGAATGGGATCTTACATTGCTTTGGAGGGAGATGTTCAGGCTCTTTATAATAATTCCTAGGCACTCCAATTATAACTTTAACTTGTCATTATGGAGTATGGGCTCAAATGTAGCTTAGACCTTCTTGGGGTTGTTACAAATGGTATCAGAGTCAAATCCAACTAAAAGCGTGGGACATGAGTCGTGCCATATATAATGGAGATTGTAAGACCCCAGATTGAATTAGTGTAGGAAGTCGGTGAATGAGATCTCACATTGCTTGGGAGGGAGAAGTTCTTGCCCTTTGTTATAGAAGATATGAGTGATATATGCACATCTTAGTTTTCATTCCAGTGTTATTGTTATTGCTATTGTTGTTGTTGCTGTTGTTGTTATTCTTATATGACTGTTGCTGTTGTTATTTTATTGTAGCCACCTCCTGCGAATTCATGGCTGGGGTCTCTAATTGCTACTATCATTGGAAATCTTAAGATATCAATAAGCAATGTGCATGTTAGATATGAGGATTCTGTCAGGTTTGTGGTAAAATGCTCTTTTTAGTTTTTTTTTTGTCTTTGGTTGAGTATGAGATCTTTGTTTTATCTGTTCATCTAGTTCAGTTGCCAATCTAGTAATACTATCTTCATCTGTTTATTAGTGGCATTATATACTGACTTTCTGTCTGCCTGCTTAAAAAAAACTGTTTGTTTTGCAGTAATCCAGGACATCCATTTTCTTCGGGAATTACTTTGGCCAAACTTGCTGCTGTTACTATGGATGAACAGGGAAATGAAACCTTTGACACTAGTGGTGCTCTAGATAAATTACGGAAGGTTAGAAATGTCTTCTTTGTGAAGCTGCTTTTACCCAAATAGTTAAGGGAAGAGCAGCAACAAGCATTTCCAATCTTAGATATAGGACCATATTAATATTGCATCTTTTTGAGACATTGGTGTAGCTCAGAAAGTAATTACTTAACAATGTAATATAGTAAAACACTTTAGTTATTTTGAATAAGAAAACATCGTATTGAGATTAACTATGAATTATCTAGATTCGCATTTTTCTGTCTTGCATAATGTTAAGTGATCATATCTTTTCTCTGTTTTCTTTTTTATTTTCTTGTAAGTTTTGAGCTAATCTACACCATAAAAAGGGTGGTGGGTAAGAGGAGTTGGTTCTTTTCAAAAACTTCTCTCTCTCTCTCTCTCTCTCTCTCTCTCTACATACATGAGTTGAGTCCTATTGACATTTCTTATTCTATTCTATTTTATTCCGCTTGTGTGTCAATGATATGATGGATCTCTATAACGGGGTCATCAGTGAACTAAAACTCATCAAATTCTTGGCAAGGGAAGTGATCACTATTATAAGAATTAATGTGAGGACTAGGGGCACTTCGGTCAATTTCAATGGGGGAAAATTTGTGCTGATTGGCTTATGTCCTCTTAGGAAGGTCTAGTTGAGGAGGAAGGGTTGAAAAAATTCTTGAAGTCCAAAAAGGGAAGGAAATAGAGTCTACATGCTCCAATGTTGCTCTAACAAGAATGAAAAATGTTTGGCTATTGCAAAGTCTTGTCGAGGAGGAAGGAGAGGTTTTCTTGCCATACCAGAAGGTAGAGACTGAAAAGGGTGGTTGGTATTCATGGAAGAATTGCATAAGGTGACAGAGCTTTACAAGTCCTTTCTTGGCAATGGATATAGTGGTGACAATGTTTCACCACCGTGGAAGCAATGCAAGGGGCTTTGAGGGAAGCTCCGAAGTCGTATGTCAAGGTGTTGAAAGGGAGTTAACAGCAACCGAGATTCAAGACTCTGCACACCAGCAAGGTGGGAAACCCTGAGGCAAGGATTTCTGTCATTAACGGTTGGGGTACAACGTATATGAGGTGTAGATTTATGAGCAGAGGAATTTAGATGTCATGCTGGTTAGCTCGTTGCTGTCGAAGTTGATGTTCTCAACGTGAGCACGACACATCTAGAGAGTCTGATTTCGCTTTATGTAAAAGGTAATTGAAGAAGATGAGGTTGGAGATCAATGACTCGTTTTGAAAGCTGGATATGGGCTTGGAATCGCCAAGTGGTCCATGCATTTTGTTGAGCTTCTCTTCCATGAGTTGAATCGACTGAAGTGTTTCTCGGCCAAATGGGATTTAAAGTTTCAATGATGGGCCTTCATAATGTAAAACGGGAATAACTTGTGACATGTAATTGCCCAATTGAGTCTCATTACAAGAAGACCCAACAATGGATGATCAAAACACTGGATGTGTTTGTAACACATCCAGGCCTGGGAAAATTGATGGAGAAAGATGTTGGCCCCTCATCAAAATCAAAAGAATGCATATACAGTAGGATATGAAACTAGGTTGGGTCATGGTATCTCTTCTACTTCTCAGAGAACTGAGATGGCACTGAGTGGTGGGCTACTGTTATTCGTTTATGATGAGTGTTGGCAAGAGAGGCAAAAGGCATCAGTGACTACCTACTCCAAACTCTGATCTCAGCATGAGTCTGAATGAGGAACCAACAAGGTTGCATTGCAAATTGGAGGTAACCGTGAGAAAGGATCCCGGTGCCAGCTTCTCTTATTCCCATTCAGAGGTCGCCGATAAGGAGTTTTTGGAGGAACTACAAATATCGAGCAGCAAGAGAGAGGCATGGAGGAAGGTTGTGAAAAACACATTGAGTATGCCCCGATAGCGTAATTGAAGTAGAAATAGAATATTCCCTTGCTTGAGGAGGGTTCTTTAACATTATTAGAGTTCCAAGGAATATCGGTAGGAGAGCAAAGTTCCAAGGGTAATGTGTTGGTGTTAGGACAGGTTTCACAAGCGGAGTTGGAGCTGGAGACAAGTGGTGATGGTGGTAACCCTAGCCCACTATCTTCACAATTGGCTCTAATTTATGGGAACGAATTAGCTTTCCGAGTCATATGAAATCATACATCAAGCTTTCTAAACCCATTTTCTTCCTATTGGGTATTGCAGAAAGTGCATACCTTCCATTAGTATTTGGGGCTGTCCTGTAATGGTTTGAGGAAGAATTGATGGCTCTTTTTACAGCCATTGAAGTTGGTAGAGCACAACCAGATTTGTGAAGGACCCCATCTGGTCTCCTAGAGGCATCATGAGTTGAAGCGTTTAACTTGTTCTATTAAAAATGGGGAAAGTCTATTAGGGGCAAAGAAAAGGGATAGGAATCAAACTGCTCTAATTGATGCCTATAATCCTATAGTGGAAAGTGAGAGGGTTGAACGAGTGGGATAAAGGATTGAAGGTTAGGAATTTACTTAAGTAGTGACGGCTGATATTGGTGCTCTCAAGGTACTATAATGGAACCAATGTCAGTAAAAGTTGCTTAAAGCACATTTAAGCACAAAGTGCCAAGACAGAAGTGCTTCACTTACCAAAAGCAAAGCGCCAAGGCTGAAGTGCTTTAAGAACACTTTTTGCTTGAGGTTGAGGCTCAAAAAAGCAAAAAACACACTTGTACTTTTTTGTTTTTTAAAATTACAAAAATCTGTTAGGACATAGGTCTTGTATTTGCTAGATTCTTTGTGTTGGTTAATGGCACTCCCGAGGGTTCTTTCAACAGGTCTCGCCGATTGAGACAAGGAGATCCTTTATCTTCTCTTCTCTGTCTTAGTCATGGATGTATTGAGTAGAATGCTAAAGGCAGAGGTGAATGGGTCTTTTTTGTCTGGATTTTCAGTGGGCGGTACTTCCTATGGGAGCGTCAATGTATCTCATTTTCTCTATGCTGATGATACCTTAATTCTTTGTGAGCCGGATCCTAGTCAAATCCGTTCATTGAGAGCTCTCTTGCTTTGTTTTGAAGCTACTTCCGACCTCAAGGTGAATTTGTGTAAATCTGAATTGGTACCAGTTGGCTTGGTAAACCATATTGGAGACTTGGCTAAAATCTTGGGCTGTAAGGTTTCTTCTTTGCTTATGAAGTACCTCGGTCTTCCGTTGGCCCCCCCCTCATAAATCCAAAGTAATATGGGATGACGTTATCGAAAAAATTGAGAATAGATTGGCTGGTTGGAAAGGAATGTATCCATCTAAAGGGGGAGAATCACTCTTATTAAGAGCCCGTTATCTAACCTCCCTACATACTTCCTTTCATTATTCCCGATTCCGGCTGGTGTGGCTAATAGGATGTAAAGAATCTTCCGTGCTTTCTTGTGGGGTGGATTGGGGGATGAGAAAAAGTTTCACTTGATTAAATGGGAAAAGATTTGCACTCCCCTACCTTGTGGAGGTTTGAGGATTAGAAAGATGAGTGTTTTCAATAAGGCCTTACTTGGGAAATGGTTGTGGTGGTACCATCAAGAAAGCGAGGCTTTATGGAGGACCGTAATTGATGCCAAATTTGGAAGTACTTGGGGAGGCTGGATTTCTAATGAAGGGTGAGGATTGAATGGTGTGGGAGTATGGAAATTTATTAGGTAGGGCTGGGAGGATTTCATTCGTAATTTCAGATTTGTGGTGGGGCGTGGAACTAGGGTCAGATTCTGGGTTAATGTTTGGTGTGGCAAAGCTGCTTTGACGGAGGCTTTTCCTTCTCTTTTCAGAATTGCATTGCATAAGGAAGTCTCTATTGCTAATTACATGGACTCTTCAAATGGCCAGCTGCAGTGGAATGTGTCATTTACCAGAGCAGTTCATGACTGGGAAGTGGGAGACATTTCTGATTTCTACAGTACCTTGTATGCACTGAATTTCGAGGGTGGTGTGGAGGACAAACAAACTGCTGTGGACACCTCAGGAACAAGAAGTTTTCAGTTAGATCTTTATATAATGCTATGTCTACCCACTCTTCTCAGAATTTCCCTTGGAAGTGCATTTGGAAGAGCAAAGCGCCCCTAAGAGTTGCTTTCTTTGGTTGGGAAAATTCTAACCATAGACAAGTTGAGGGAGCGTGGTTTCTTCATAATGGATTGGCGCTTCATTTGCAAAAGGAATGGCGAATCGAAGGACCATCTTCTTCTCCATTGTGATGTGGCAAAGGTTCTATGGGATGAAATCTTCTTAAGGCTAGACATTGCTTGGGTGATGCCCAAGAAGGTGGTGGACCTTTTGTTGTTGGAGCGGAACACAGGGAAATCGTCAAGTAGCGGATGTTTGGAAGATCGTGCCCTTATGTCTTATGTGGTGTATCAGGAATGAGAGGAATGGAAGATGTGTTACTTATCAAAAAAATGAATGGAAGATGTTTTGAAAATAGTGAATGCTCATTGGAGGGGATTAGAGACTCATTTTTCCGAACTTTGTTACTTTGGGCTAAGACTATTGTATTAGATGGGGGTAATTTTAAGGACTTGTATGTGTCTTTTTTTTTGTTCGTAGGTTGTAATTAGGTATATCTCTCTTGTATACTACCTGTGTACTTGGACTATGCCTAATTTTGAAGATCAAAAACTTTATTAATTGTAAAAAAAAGTAACGAGTAGAGGGTGGGGTCATGAATTTAACCCTTTAGAGACCAAAAGGCATCGTTGTCACCTCAGATTAAGTGACAAGTAGAGGGTGAGTTAATGGGTTCAATCATGTATGGGTACCCCTCCCTTTAAAGCTTATTGTTTGTTAAGTATATTGAGCATTGTCGCTTGCTGAGGTGAGAAAATTCTTTGACTTAAGTTACTGATGTTTTTTATTGTGGATCCTGGATATTGTTGTAACATGATGCATGCATATAATATATCTCTAAAAGAACGTGATATATGTCATGGGTATTTTCGTTGATATTTTAGATCGAATTCCCTCTAGGAACTTCTACTTTGGGGATCCAGAAGCACCTTTATCACATGAATTATGATTTAAGCTTTGCATTTATGTCTCTAATTAAGGAACTAATTTTGTGAAATTATGCAAGGAAACTTTATATATGGTTAATGTTTTGTAGTGTGCATATATCGATGAATACAAAAGTAATTTGGCTAATGCATATATTTTCTTGTTACAGACATTGCACCTTGAGAGACTTGCTATGTATCATGATTCTAATAGCCTTCCATGGGAAATAGATAAGAGATGGGAGGATCTCAGCCCCAATGAATGGATTGAGGTTTGCTCGCAATACTATGGAAATATTAATGTGTGTACTTGGGTTGTTAATTGCATTTGCTTTTGGTACATGGTAAAAGAATGTCAGACACTTGGTACTATTTTGTTGATGTTATACCAGATATTTGAAGATGGAATAAAAGAACCTGCTGCTGACCGTGGAATGGTGTCTAAGTGGGCTATAAATTGTAACTACTTGGTATCACCTATCAATGGAGTCTTGAGATATCATCGCCTTGGGAAGCAAGAAAGAAATGATCTCGAGGTTCCCTTCGAGAAGGCTTCTCTTGTCCTGACTGATGTCTCTTTAACAGTTACAGAGGTGTGACATATTGCCTTAAACTGTTATGTTGGTTTTTTTACTAGTTGCATTTTTAGTTCTAAGATGTTCCTTAGGTTAGATTTGTGGGATTAAAAAACTTCTGGACCGTAATGGTCCTCTTCCTCTCTCTATCTTTTCTACTTGTTCCTTTTTTTTTTTCATTTATTTAAATTTTCTGAGAGAAAGATGAAGTTTTTTTTTTTTTTTTTGCATTACTTTTTCAGTATGCAAATGGAGTTTCTTAATCAACTTTTTTCTTGGTGCTTTCACACAGTCACAGTATCATGATTGGATAAAACTATTGGAGGCCGTGTCAAGATACAAGACCTATGTTGAAGTTTCTTACTTACGACCTGTAGTGCCAGTTTCAGAGGCTCCTCATTTGTGGTGGCGGTACGCTGCTCAAGCTGGCCTGCAGCAGAAGAAAATGTGGTAATTTATGTGTTATAGTGTAAATATATCAGTTAATCCAAAATGAGGAAACTTATACGTATAAAGAAAATATTCAATAATTTGGGAGATCGGGTAGATACGGTGAGTGTTTTCAACATCTATAGTTGGGCTGTACCTTGTGCTTCAAAATGCTGTCTGAATAATTCATTTCTATAGTTGAATCTGACTTACACCTGCTTCCCCAATCCAGTTACCGATTCTCTTGGGACCGAATTCAGCATCTCTGTCATCTTCGTCGGCATTACGTTCACTTGTATGCTGTTTCACTGCAACATATGTCAAATGGTAATAATGAGGAAATTAGAGAAATTGAGAAAGATCTTGATTCCAAAGTACTTCTTTTATGGAGGTATGTGAATTAGTTTCCCCTGGCATTTTGTTTTGCATTTTATTGATTGCAACTGCCATGAACGCCTTGCATATTTCACCTGCTATCCATGATACAATGCGGCATCAAAGTTGGCTAAATTGCATCATTTCTATTTCTATTATGTTTGTACCTTTTCTTCTGTTTTACAAATAAAATAAAAGTATGTGCATATTGTCAAAGTGCCGAAGTACCTCTTGAGGTATTTTCTTCTCATTTAAATAAACAACAGTTCTGAGGTTACAAAGATAAGATTGAGATTTTTAATGTAAATCTCCACTAACTGCCTGACTTTATCCTACAAGTAATTTAAATACAAGATAACTATAAGGAAACATATCCTATTTAGGAGACTGCAGAAAACATATCCTATTAGGAGACTGCCACATCTTAAATAAAGAAAACCCTAGTTTTCCTTTGATAACCTTCCTCAAAGTGATGCTAGTGAGTCAACTAGCAGCTATTTGCTAACTAGGTATTGATGCCGTTGTCGAGTCAAAGCTTTGGTGAAGATATCAGCTACTTGGTGTTCAGTTGGCACATGAGGGAGAATGATAGCTTTAGACTCATAGGCATCTCGGATATAGTGACAATCAATCTCGATGTGCTTCGTACGTTCATGAAAAACTGGATTGGCTACAATTTGAATGGCACTTGTATTATCACCATGAAGAGGGGTGGGATGTGTTTGTGCAAACCTGAGTTCTGAAAGAATACCACGCAACCACATAATTTCTGAACATGCAGCCGACATTGCCCGATATTCAGCCTCTGTAGATGACTTAGATACACAATCTTGCTTCTTACACTTCCAAGAGATAAGAGAATTTCCAAGAAAGACACACCATCCAGTAGTAGAACGTCGAGAGTTTGGACAACCAGCCCAATCTGCATCACTGTAGACAGTCAAGTGAAGAGAAGAACCCTTGGAAAAAAACAGTCCACAATTAGGAGTCCCAAGTAGATAGCGAATAATTCGACGAACAGCTACAAAATGTAGATGTCGAGGAGAATCCATGAACTTACTAATAGTGTGGACAGCGGTAGCTAATGCTTCACACCAAAAACGAGATAGAACTGATGAATCAATAAGAAAAGCCCGAACTATATCAAGTAAATGTCGATTCTTACGCTCAGCTACCCCATTTTATTGTGGTGTAGATGCGCAAGAGCGTTGAGAAAGAATACATTTTTCTTGAAGAACATTCTGAAACTCATGAGACATATATTCACCCCTAGAATCAAATCGTAAGACCTTGATAGAGGAAGCAAATTGTGTCTGAATGAGTGCGAAAAAGCCCTTGAAAACAGAAAATACTTCACTCTTAGTATGAAGAACATAGATCCAAGTGAATCTACTGCAATCGTCAATAAAAGTAACAAAGTACTTGTAGTGAGCATGTGATATAACCGAAGATATACCCCAAACATCGCTATGAATTATATCAAACACCCAAGAGGCATGAGAACCAGATTGTGGAAATGGTAACACTTTGCTTTTGGCAAGTTTGCAAGTCGTACAATCAAAAGAACTCATTTCCATTGAAACTGAATTTTTATTGTCAATAGCACCAGATTTAAACGAAGTTTGGAGAACATTAGGATTGGGATGACCTAAATGGCGATGCCAATCTTTAGTACTCGTTTTGACATCATTACAAGAAATAAAAGAACTAGACTCAAGAAAAGCTGTACTAGGATTTATTGGAAATAGCCGACCCTCCTTAGGACCCCTCGCGATCATCCTCCCGGACACTCGATCCTGTATAACATAACCAGAAGATGACAAAGAAACATTACAATTATTTTCAACAAGCTGTCCAACTGAAAGTAAACTGGAGGAGAGGTTAGGAGAAACCAAAACATTTCGAATGATATTAGACACATCACCTACGGCAGAAATTGGGTAGTGAACTACCATTTGCAGTGTGTATTTTGAGAGGACCATCATAGGATCGAAGGTTATGTAACGAAGTGGATTTATTAGTCATATGGTTGGAAGCACCAGAATTTGAAGCATGAGTGGCGGCAATAGGAGTTGTAGAAGAGGATGCACCCGAGAAATCAACCAAGGTGGAATAGGCACACTCTTGCTTTCGAGGAGGTCGGATTGGACAATCTTTGATAATATGTCCAGATTTTTTGCAGTAATTACAAAATTTCTTCGGATAGTGGGTGGCAATATGACAAAAACTCTGGCAACTATAGCATTGTGTAGTGCTATAGTTTCGGCCCTTGGATCTTCCTTGGGCAGTAAATGCCACTTGAGCAGGAGGAGCTAGGTGCTATTCCATTGTACTCCGAGTAAATAACCTTTGCTCCTCTCGAAGCAAATCGCCCAAACAATCATCAAGAGAAGGAACGGGATCTCTATTCATTAATTGAGAACGAACTGATTCGAAATCTGGATGTAGTTTCATAAGAAACTGATCCCTCCTACTGGTTTCATGCACACTTTGCACATGAGGAAGACCAACGACAGGGATAGAGGAATACACAATGTCAGTGTATTCAGCCCACAGATTTGAAAAACCAGAATAGAATTCCTCTACTGATAAGACACCTTGAGAAAAAGTAGCCATCTCAAATTCTAATTGAAACCTTCTAGCGGAATTATTCTGAGTATAGATCTCTTTAAATACTCCCACATAGCCTTGGAAGTTTTGTAGGGTTGTAGATTGAGAATGATGTGGGGCTCCATAGAGCCTACGATCCAAGACATGATCTTGGCATCCTTACTCTCCCACTTAGGCAGCTCCGTTGCACTTTCTGGGGCTGGAGTCTTGCCATCAACATGACCCCGGAGTTCTTTTCCCTTTTACAAGAAGTTGAAAATGAAATGCCCAAGCAGAATAATTTTTACCATTGAAACGAAAGCACAAAGAATCAAATTTTTCAGATGCCATAAGTACAGACCTGTCAAATGTTGAAAGCCAAGATTGGCCAGAATTTGGAAACAAGAACCGTGGAAGCAGAGTCTGAAGGCACCGATAAACACGAGAGGAACATGAGAGGCCAAAAATCACCTTTGAAGGTGCCGATAAACACGAGAGGCCAAAATCACCTCTGAAGTTGCCAATAAAGAGATTCTGAAGGCACCAAAAAATAACCAATAAAGAAAACCAGTCACGAAGGCACAGAAGTGCCGAGAACACCCAGATGATGAACAAGGTTAGGGAGAGAGAAAAAATCGAAGAAGGCACGGTACTTAGGAACCTGCTCTGATACCATGTCAAAGTGCCGAAGTACCTCTTGAGGTATTTTCTTCTCATTTAAATAAACAATAGTTCTGAGGTTACAAAGATAAGATTGAGATTTTTAATGTAAATCTCCACTAACTGCCTGACTTTATCCTACAAGTAATTTAAATACAAGATAACTATTAGGAAACATATCCTGTTTAGGAGATTGCAAAAAACATATCCTATTAGGAGACTGCCACATCTTAAATAAAGAAATTGGGTACATATGCACACCTGCTTAAGGTTCGATGGTCTTTGTAGTTTTTCATGTGATTGGGAAAAGGTAAGATGCAAAGACCTCAAGTTGAACAAAAATAAGCCAATGAGCCCAGCTTGAATTGTACTTCCTTCCTCCATAAAAAGTGGGATGGAGGGTGAGATCTTGGGTTTAAGATCATTGGATGCTCTAAACTTATCAAAAAAAAAAAAAGATCATTGGAATCTCTAGAAGTGGAATAGTATTTCTTATTAACAAAAATAAGGTACAATCCGTATGTCTTATAGACTACAAGGATGAGCTAAAAGGAAAGAATAATAAAGGAAATAATAACAAAAGGAAAGAATGACAATTGCTAACAAATCTCCTAAAATATCTCCTAAGAATATTTACATAATTACAGAAATTTCTCCTATAATCCAGGGAGAGTTGACTGGATAAATTTGGAAACTTTCCAACACTCCCCCTCAAGCTGGTTTGAAGATGTCTTCCATAGCTAGCTTGCTGACCATATTTTCAAATTGCTTGTTTGATAGTCCTTTTGTAAGTATATATGCTACTTGTTCAATGGTAGAGATATAGGGTAAACAAATCAGTCCACTGTCCAACTTCTCCTTTATAAAATGCTTGTCGACCTCTACATGTTTTGTTCTATCATGAAGTACTGGATTGTGAGCAATGGCTATGGCAGATTTGTTATCGCAATACAGTTTCATAGGTAGTGGATTAGTGACTTTCAGTTCTTCCAATAATTTTTTAATCCACAACACTTCACAAATTCCATGAGCAACTGCTCTAAATTGTACCTTTGCACTACTTCTAGCTACCACATTTTGTTTTTTGTTGCGCCATGTAACCAAATTTCCACCAACAAAGGCACAATAACCAGAAGTTGATCTTCTATTGGTTATACTCCAAGCCCAATCTACATCAATTTATACCTTTACTTGTAGATGTTTATGGTCTTCAAACAATAGACCTTTTCTTGGAGTTCCCTTTAAATATCTCAGGATTCTATAAACTGCATCAAAGTGGTCAGGCCCTGGTGAGTGCATGAATTGGCTTACCATACTGACAGCAAAGGCTATGTCAGGACGTGTATGTGACAGATAAAGTAGCCTTCCAACCGATCT
>QEOT01003532.1:1181-45497 GCA_003123785.1 Pterocarya stenoptera | reverse complement strand
TTTTTTTTTTTCAGTTTTTTATTCCAATTGGTATATCCTTTATTTATTTTGGCCGAGCCATAACTCAAAACAATTGGGGTCGGATACATATCTCTCTTATATCCTATCTAAGGCCATATTTGCACTCAGCCTATTTCTATTTCTGCTTGGTGTCTCAGGTTTGCTCTTGACATTGATTTCGATGCTCCAAAAGTTATAATTCCTATCAGAATTTGTGGCTCTTCCATATGTGACAGTCATTTTCTCTTGGATTTTGGTCATTTCACATTGCATACCAAGGTTTGCATATTTAATTGGACTTCTTTTATTGCTCTTAGTTGCATTTACTTTGCCTGAAACGATTAATCATTATTGCAGGAATGTCAGTCTGATGAACCGAGGCAGAATATGTATACTCGTTTTTTTATATCTGGAAGAGATATTGCTGCTTTCTTTACAGATTGTGGTATTAAACGTCAGAACTGCACTTTGGTCTCACAAAACCACAGTAATCAGCAAATTGTATCTTCTATGCCAGAAGAAGCTGATAATTTCTGTCCTCTGGTTGATAGGTGTGGGATGGCAGTACTTATTGATCAGGTATAGGTTTTTTTTTGAAATAATGATTTGTATATGGGTTTCTTTTTATGCCATTTTTAGTGATGAGTATTCATGCTAACACACTTTTGTATATTATTATCAAAGATCAAAGTACCTCACCCGAGTTGCCCATCAACTCGCATTTCTATTCAAGTGCCAAACCTTGGTATTCACTTTTCACCAGCGAGATATTGCAGACTCATGGAATTGCTTAAAATATTGTATGGTACAATGGAAACTGGTAGTCAGCCTACAGTTGATAATTTTCAAGCTGAACTTGCTCCTTGGAGTCCTGCAGATCTTGCTACTGATGCTAGAATCCTAGTTTGGAAGGTATATTTTCAATTCCAAGGGATACAAGCAGGTTGGATATTCACCTCGTGTATCTCATTTCAATCATTCCTGATATAAATTTCTTCTTTTAGGGAATAGGCAATTCTGTGGCTACTTGGCAGCCATGCTTTCTGGTGTTGTCAGGGTTATATCTTTATGTTTTGGAGTCAGAAAAGTCCCAGAGCTACCAGCGATGCACAAGGTTTTAATTTTCCTTTCCTTTTCCTTGTGTTTCTTGGATATTGATTCTTCTCTGCTCTTAGTGATCCAATCTTCTTAACCTTTAGGTACTTTTATTCTCACATTTTTTTATTGGATGACCCTTTGCCTTTGGTAACTATCTTCTTTTTGGAGTTTTAAGACACCAAATCAGTTCTATTTCATTTTTGGGGTGTTGCAGCATGGCTGGAAGACAAGTGCATGAAGTTCCTCCGACAAATGTTGGTGGTGCGCGGTTTTGTCTTGCCGTGAGTTTCAGGGGAATGGACATTCAGAAGGTAAGCTTAGTTCTTTTAAGTAATATGGTTTGACATTTTCTTTGTATGAATCAAAATTATTGTTGCCTTTTAGAATTTGTATTTGGTAGGTTTAAGAGGTGCCGTTTTTGTACTTTGCATGCCTTACTTCAGACACTAACAGTATGGTGTATTTCGGTTTGTACAACAACAGATATACACATGAACCTTCACATGTCCAGTTGTTTATTGTTTACATAATACTCTAAGCAAATATTTCAGTTTCCCTTCTCGATCTTCATGAAAGTTAGCCATTTAGTAGATTTGATTTGTTTCTTTTTTTATCTGTTGGGGCCCCATTGATACTGATTTTGATTAGTTCGACTTAACTGGAGATTTCAACTTGTGTAGTTTTTGCTTCTGATGGAGATTACTTTTTTCTTCTTTTTGTGTAAACTTATTGTTCAAAAGTTAACTATAAAAAAATCTATTGTTTAAAAGTTTGCAATTAGACAATATATGAGGTATCGTGTGATTCAACGTGCCCTAAAATTTTTGCATACTTTATTACCACGTGTGGCAAAATGCTATTTGTGTTGGGTTACAAAACAATTTATTATATCTATTATTTCCTCTAATTTGGACATGGATCTGGAATTTTTTTTCATCTATGTAAGTTAAAAACTAATGCTTTAACTTTTATTTTCCAGGCTCTGGAATCTTCTAGTACCTGGGTTCTATTGTTTTCCAACGAGGATGAAAAAGTCATTTGGTTGAAAGGACTTATTCAGGCCACATATCAAGCCTCTGTAATCATTTTAAATCCATCTTTTCATTATTCGGCTTTTTGGTGATCATCATTAAGGTAAATATGTATTTGTGCTTCATGTAGGCACCTCCATCTGTTGATTTACTTGGAGAAAGAAGCAATGTTCAAGCTGTGCTTGGTGAGCCTCAGTCCTCAAATTCGAAAGCAGCAGACCTTGTCATTAATGGGGCATTGGTAGAAACAAAGTTATTTGTATATGGAAAGGTTAGCAGGTGCATTTATGTATTCATTAGTATGACAGAGTTAACGGTTTTGTGTTTCAAGGTATCTTTAGGGACTTCATTCACCTCCCGTATGGTTTAGGTTATATTAGCAAACCGTTAACTACTAGCTAGTTTTCCTTGCTTTAAGACTTACAATTGTGTAATTTTGTATATAATTATGCAGACTGGAGATAAAGTTGACGAGAAGCTTGATGAGACTCTAATTCTTGAGGTTCTTGCTGGTGGGGGCAAGGTTTGTATAGCCGCTTGTTTTAAATTTCAGTATCTTTTGTTTCTCTGCTGACAAAATTTTCCTTTTTATAAGTGAAATCTTTTATTAAAACTCAAAAAAGGTGCTACCCAAGCACACATGAAGTATACATTACATACACATAACCAGAAAAAGGTTTCTCTGTTGATACACTTGAAAAGTTTTAACTTGAATAATGTGATGTTCTTGTCTCTTCCATTATTGGGCAAAGTAGCACATGGGGCATTCAGAGGAAAATCTGCCAATTTCATTTTTAAGAAGAGAATGTCAGGGGAACTGGGCCTATGAAGACTCCCATTGTTGTTGTGTCAATGGGTGTAGCCCAGTAGCCAAGTTCTACATTTCATGCAGGAGACGAGTAGAACGGATGGGTCTTGCATAAAAATAAAGAACTTAGGGTTTTAATCTGTTGATTTGTGTACAAATACTGGAATAAAATATCTCTTCAACCCTGTTGATTCTTCTAAAATCCATGATATTTAGCTATATTCTATTGTTTTACCAAGTCCCTTTCTTCATGCCTTACAAACTGGTGAAGTCGGTTTTCATTGTTTTACTAGCCAGCTAACAATACTGCAAAAGAAAGGACATGATTCTAGAGAAGTGTAGTGGGAAAAAGGAGGGACATGATTACCAATCTGAACACCAAGCCAGCCTTGTGGAACAGATGGATGGGGCAAGCAGGTTTCTTAGTCTTGGGACGTACAATATCTCAAATTAATGTCTCTGTATCAATCCAAACTGGATACGACATGTTTCTGGAGAGAGCTTTCTTGGTAATGAGATTGAGTGGGCCTTCCCCTCCCAGACCAGCCCTGCCATCTGTAGAGCTAAACCAATCTGTTGTTGCTAGATTTGTTTGGGTGATATAAGAATTTGAGAAATCATTGCTTGATGTTTCTCATTGAAGTTCTTACTGTTCCTCAAGGGGCTGTGTGTCCATATAAATATCTCCTATAAGATGTGTTTGCCTTATATTTGATGTGCACGACTGGAGTTCATATGTAGCTTATTGAAGCTGAGAAGTTTTTTGGGCTTAACAAACTTTTTGTCTAACCATTTACAAGCACAGGGGATTCTTCAATTATCATATATTTTTCCATTGAATATTTAACCATTTTATTTTACAGGTTTATGTAATTCGTTGTGTGGGTGACCTTACAGTCAAGATGAAGCTACACTCCTTAAAGATTAAAGATGAGCTTCAAGGTCATCTCTCTTCAAGTCCACAATATCTAGCTTGTTCAGTTGAGAAAAATGACAAATCGGCTGCTTCCCCTGGCTCATTTGATCCTCATCCAAGGGAGACGTCTTTAGTACTTCCTGAGAATGATGATATTTTCAAGGATGCTTTGCCAGATTTTATGTCTTTGTCAGATATCGGCATTTATTCACCAAATATTGATGTGGGTCATTGTGGAACGATGGTGGACAGGAGCGATTCTGCTCTGTTCAAGTCCGCTGAAGCCTTTTCTCATGAAAAAGATATGGGAAAGGGGAAGGGCATTTCTGGTGAGATCTATTATGAGGCAGAGGGCAGTGATAATTCAGATTTTGTATCTGTTACCTTCTCGACAAGGAGTTCTGGCTCGCCTGACTATGATGGTGTAGATACACAGGTACCTGAGCTGAGCATCTTGGACTTTGAGTTAGACTTGACAACATTAGTTTGTAACGCTAATCTTTTCAATTGAATATTTTCAGATGAGTATTCAAATGTCCAAACTGGAATTCTTCTGCAACAGACCCACTGTTGTTGCCTTAATTGGTTTTGGCTTGGATTTAAGCGCTGTGAATCATATGGGAAGCAGTACAGATATGACAAAAACTTCAGAAGATGAATCTTTGATGAACAAAGAGAAGACCGAATATAGTGGACATGTTAAAGGGTTGCTAGGTTATGGTAAAGGTCGTGTAGTATTTTTCTTAGGCATGAATGTTGACAGTGTCTCTGTATATCTTAACAAGGAGGATGGTTCTCAGCTTGCCATGTTTGTACAAGAAAGTTTCCTGTTGGATATTAAGGTGATGATCTTGTCAGTAGTCACTTGTTTCATACTTTCTTTACTGTTTCAATATTGTTAATATGAATTGTTTCTGAGAGTTTAGTTACTCTTCCAAAATATTATGGTGTTTTCTCCAATGTGGATTTTAAATTTCATCTGTAGTTCAACAACAGTTTTCTTTTTGTTTTTATTTTCAGATCACTGTGATCTTCTGTACCATATTCTGAATTGCATGCTTTCTTTTATCTTTTTCAAGGTCCACCCAAGTTCTCTTTCCATTGAAGGCACATTAGGAAATCTTAGACTTCGTGACATGTCTCTTGGAACAGATCACTGCTGGGGTTGGCTTTGCGATATACGTAACCCGGGGGTTGAATCTCTTATTAAGGTCTGTTACCCAGTTTTTGGTGAGCAAGTGATGCATCACAGGCTGTGGGTTTTGTTCTTTTATATTTATATTCACATCAATTATTCTCAGATACTCTTTCTTCCATTTTCTTTTCCAGTTCCAATTCAATTCTTATAGTGTTGAAGATGATGATTACGAAGGATATGATTACAGCTTGTGTGGGAGACTTTCTGCTGTACGCATCGTGTTCCTCTATAGGTTTGTTCAGGAGGTACATTACAAAACTACTGGTGATTATTTCCGTAGTTTACATGTTTAGCAGTGTTAATGATTCTCGAGGTATTTTAATTTATTGACATTCAAGTTTCTCATGGTTTCTATGTTATTTGAAGCCCTTATGACAAACTTTTCCTTGATTTTTAATTTTTTATTTAAGATATTTGCTATTACATGGTTTCTGCAGATAACAGTATACTTTATGGATCTTGCTACCCCACATACTGAAGAAGCAATCAAACTTGTGGATAAAGTTGGAGACTTTGAGTGGTTGATTCAGAAATATGAGATGGATGGATCTCCTGCTTTAAAGCTGGACCTCTCACTCGACACTCCAATAATCATCATTCCGAGAAATTCAATGAGCAAAGAGTTCGTAGATCTGGCCTTATTTCTTGTATAATACTAATTTGATAGACTTCTAGATATGATTTGAGTGAGACTATTTACAACCTAGGAGTTTTAGAGGGAAAGGCATTAATTTCAAAGGTTGAAATGTGTCACATGAAAATTTTACAAATTAAATAAATCTCTGGAAGGTATGTGAATTGGAGTAATTTAGTACTTTTGATGCAGGGATCTTGGTATTGGTGGAGGTGGTGACAACAATGGTGTTGGTGGTGGTTAAGTTACTAATTGTCCCAAAATTTAAAGTTGATAACAAAAGTTAAACGTAATTGTTTACTTAATATCCTTATATTGCCATTTATGTGTGGGCCAAACACTCCTCAATAAGTGGGTTGAAGCTGTGAAATATTCAATCGAAATGAGATGCAATGAGTGGAGTTTTGTTCTAATTCAGGATGACTGCTGCGATTCGATGTTAAATCACCAATTATCCAAAAACCTTAAGTTGATGGGAATTGATGAATTTTATCATTTAAAATGGTAAAGGCGATGACTAATAGGTTTTGTTGTTGCTGATAGCAATGAAGAGGTGATGAGTTAGATGTTGGTGGTTGTTGTAGTAACAATGCATTAGTATTTTGGGTGATATTGATGACTGTAGTGGTTGGAAAATGCGGTGGCAGCAGTTGTTGTGGGTACGGTAATAGATGGAAGCTGCTAATGATGGGTGGTGGTGGTGGTGTGACTGCTGCAGCCATGAATGATGGCAATGATGTTGGTGTAACATTGGTGTTGGTGATGGTGGTGGTTCAACATGGTGGTCTTGGTTGTGATGACAATGACAAGGGTTGCAAACATAACTCCTTGCATGGCTGATTTGGAAGGACCACTCTGTTTTTTTTAAGTTTTGATTGGTGGGAATGGGATTTCTATACAAAGATTTCTGAAAATCCTATTTTATTGAGCTCAGCAGAAACAGAAATTCCCAAGTTCCTACATTCTTTCTTGAAAATGAACTCTCGTAGTTCCTGTTTTGCTTAAAGATGTATACAAAAATATAATGTTTACTGAAAGATTATATGCCATCACATTTTAATTTGTCCAAGGAGCATGGCTTGGAAATCGTATTAAATTGTCTGCCTATTTGAGCTTGAGCTACAAATTTAGCAGTGCTAAACTTTGTTGTGTTGATTTATTTTGATTAGGAACCCCTTTTCTTTTCCTCTATTTATCCTTCTTACGGTTCATTTTTCCTTTTTTGGTTGATTTAATAGTCGTGGTAAAATAGCTTTGCAATTTTTTGTTTCCATGATGTTAATATTTGTAGGCTTAATGTTCAGTTGAGTGTAATTTTTTGGTATTTTGCAGTTTCATTCAACTTGATCTGGGCCAGCTGCAGGTGACAAATAAATTTAGTTGGCATGGCAGCCCAGAGAAAGATCCTTCAGCTGTCCATATTGATGTTTTACGTGCTGAGGTTCGTATCCTTTTTTATTTCATAGTGTGTTGACATTATCGATTTACTTCACTATTTTTCACACCGGCATTTTGTTTTGCAGATTCTGGGTATCAACATGTCTGTAGGAATCAATGGTAATATTGGTAAACCAATGATAAGGGAAGGCCAAGGATTTGATGTTAATGTGCGCCGAAGTTTGAGAGATGTGTTTAGAAAAGTTCCAACCTTTTCGCTAGAAGTGAAGGTAGTATTTGCACTTGAGATTCTTATCAACTAGTTACTTTCTTGCTTCTCATTAGATGGTTTAAACAACTTTAATATACCTTGTGTGGGGCAGTGTTGATACTATTATGGTTTACATTGTTCTATATGGTGTCACGTGAAGATGGTATAGACCTGTAGTTCTCTGGCATATAATATGCCTTGTGCATTTACTTGACGTCAGTGGGCTTCTGTGCTGGAAGAAACCTTTTGGATGGAACACTTGTCTCTTATTTTTTTCCTTATTTTTTTTTTTTTTACATATATATGCTTTATTTTTCCACAAATTATGATCCCAGTCTGGTTTCATACTAGAGTACAACTAGTGGAAAAATCTGTGATTTTTTGGGCTCAATAGTTTCTTCGGTGGGCAATGATTATGATTTTTTTTTATTTAATTTGTCATATTTAAAATATATTTGGGTTGCTTTTCTAGATCTGTCAGTTTTATTTATTACAATGAGTTCAAACCTGTGTTAGTTCTGTTAGTATATGGTTTTAGATTAAATTTGATGTGAAATCTAAATTTGATGTGATTGGTTCGTAGTCATACAATAGTATAAGTCTATTATTTTAGGGGTTGCAGTCTTAGTTTGGTTCATTTATACCTTATTTGATATTGTTTCTTTCTGATTAGATTTATCCATGATACTTATGATTTGTGTTGGACTTGAGTTGACTTAATTTTTGAGAAACCTGTGTGTGTAAGGTCCTGTGGTGGTGTTTCAAAATGACTCGGGCTCAGTATTTTCTTTTCTTTTTCCTTGTATTTTCTGATGTAAACATTTGTGCTAAGTTTCTGGTGAAGACCCGCTAGCTATAAGACATATTATGTATCAGTGTAATGAAAAATCTGTGTCAAATTTGGTTTTTATTTAAATTATATTGATTAATCACACAAAAAAGTAGTAATTCGATGTAATGGTTGATTATAACCAACCTAGTTATACACACCCGTGTGCGCATATACACGTGATATAAAGCTTTTTTATGCAGTAATAAAAGGTTCCATTAGTCTTTTTTTTCATTTTTTTCTCGGTTTAAACCGATAGCATGGAATAGGAAGCTGACATGACTGGATTCTAAATTTCTAACCTGATATGATATTTGAATTTATTCTCACAATTATAATTTGTTGCACTTCAATTGTAATCTTCTAAAAGTTTCAACTTGATTATTAATTCTGTCAAGAGATCCACTCAAGCACCAGTGTCACAAAATGAATTTTGTGCCTTAAGGGGGTACATGAATTACAATGCAGAAAAAAAAAATCCTAATTAAAATTGAGTTATTCTATCAAGTTATTCCATAAAACATATGATAGCATCCATGCCTGAAATTCAAAAACTTTAGTGAAAAGGAGCTAGATGAGAGTCAGGTGGAATCTTTTATGTAATCCTATTTCAATGTTTCAGATTCCAATATTTTTTTTAATATTGTAGATTTTATCTCATTTCATTTCTGAAAATATTTTTTTGCTGTATAGATTGAATAATTTGATTAGAGATCAAAGTTGGATCACTAATACCTATCTTTTACCGATAAAAAAAAAAAAGATCAAAGTTGGATCACCTATTCTCCAACTGACTCTAAATATATCTCTTGCTTGTTTCTTCAAATATCATGTTATTTAAATGGTGCCCTCATTTGATTAAAAGTGAAACTCTCTTAAAATTCAAAATTGACGTTTGATGTATTTTATACACTTTTGGTTGGTTAACTTTTCAGGGTCTCATATGTTTGAGTTAAAGAAAAAAGAAACTTTATGGGATGATTGTGATTATGATTCTTTAGTTGATTCTTTACTTATAAAAAAATGATTCTTTAGTTGACATGTATTAGTGATCTTTTGAGCAGGTAGGTTTATTGCATGGGGTGATGTCTGACAAAGAATACAAAGTTATTCTGGATTGTGCATACATGAACTTATGTGAGGAGCCAAGGCTTCCTCCAAGCTTCCGAGGCAGGAAATCTGGTTCAAAGGATACCATGAGGATGCTGGTTGACAAGGTCAACATAAGTAGTCAAATGCTACTCTCACGTACGGTTACCATAGTGGCGGTTTTAGTTGACCATGCCTTATTAGAGTTGTGTAATGGCATTCAGGAGTCACCCCTAGCTCATATTGCAGTGAGTAATTATCTTGATTCAACCTACATGAATCTTGATCTTGATTATATACATCTCTGTGTGTGTGTGTGTATCTGTGCTTTGTACTATTTATTTTCCTAGTGTTGGCTGCTATGTACTAAACTATATTGTTTGTTTGGTTTTTCAGCTGGAAGGTCTTTGGGTATCATATCGGATGACATCGTCCTCTGAAACAGACCTCTATGTAACTATTCCCAAATTTTCCATTCTAGATATCCGCCCAGATATAAAACCTGAGATGCGCCTGATGCTTGGATCATCCACTGATGCTTCCAAACAAGCTTCTCCTGGAAATTTTCCATTGTTCTTGGATAAAGGCAGCTTTTCAAGAACAAACACAGAAGCTGACCTTGACATTGATGTGCCAGTTCCAACAATGTTCTTGATGGACTACAGATGGCGGAAGTCATCCCAATCATTTGTGGTTCGGGTTCAGCAGCCTCGAGTTCTTGTAGTACCTGATTTTCTTCTTGCTGTTGGTGAGTTTTTTGTGCCTGCTTTGGGAGCAATGACTGGAAGGGATGAAACAATGGACCCTACCAATGATCCCCTGAGTAGGAAAAATGCAATAGTACTCAGTGAACGTGTTTACAAACAGAAGGAAGATGTGGTGCACCTGTCCCCAAGTAGACAATTAGTTGCAGACTCTTTCAGCATTGATGAATACACATATGATGGTTGTGGAAAGGTTATCTGTTTAAGTGAAGAAACTGATGCAAAGGAATCCCATTCATTCAGATATCAACCAATTATAATTATTGGACGTGGTAAGAGGCTGCGGTTTGTGAATGTAAAGATTCAGGTACTATCACTTCCTACTTACAGGTGGTTGTTCTTTTAATACTACTTGCATTTGTTTCTTATTTTTATAAATGGGGGCGATGTGTGCATTAGATTTGGTCACTAGTTGGAGTTCTCTAAAACAGATGGGCTAGAAGGAAACTAATGTTCAGAATTTTGTTTGGCAAGTAAAAAGTTTTATTGATAATAAAGGAGAGAATTCAGCATCATCGGCTAAGTAGACACCCGACATCCCAGGATTTGGACTAGGCTGTCAACATTATCCACATTGCCAAAAAGTAGTAACTCAGACTTAACGCAGCTAATCTTCAGACTTAAGACTGCTTCAAAACTTTGGAACATGCAATGCAGAGAAAGTATGTCATAGACTCATGAAGGATTAACATGTCATAGAAAATAATAGGTGTGAGATAAGAAATCCTCATTGCGGGTCCCCATCGAGAAACCTGAAAGGTGGTCCTCATTTACCAGTGCCAAGATTGTTCTACTACGGCCTCCATGACAATTATAAGCAATGGAGGAGACAAGGGATACCCTTTTGTCGCTATCTACATAAGAGCTGAATGCGTCATTCACCAATACTGAGTGCACTGTGGATATACTTTGACCTATACAACTGCACCATTTTTGCCCAAAGCCACATCTCCTGAACGTATAAATCCCACTCACATGATTATATGCCATTTTAGATCTAGTTCACACAAAACAACTGTCTTGCTGATGTTATTATGCTATCAAAGTAATCGGTGGCAATGAAAACTGAATCTAATATTTGTCTTCCCCTGGTGAAAGCATTCTGTGAGTGGGAGATGATCTTTACTAGCACCAACTTCAATATGTTAGCTAGCACATTTGAAATGATCTTCTATACTCCACTCACAAGACTTGTAGGTTGAGCTCTTTGATGTCAATGGCTCTTGTCTTCTACAGGATTGGGCTATGAATGTTTGCATCAAGACTTTCAAAATAATGCCCCTAGCATGAAAATTGTGAAAGACCTTTATTAGGTCTTCTTTCACCACTTCCCAACAAGTTTGGAGAAAAGCCATGGCTTAGCCACTTGGTCCTGGGGCTTTGTCTCCATTCATTTCTCTAACCACCTTGCAAACTTCACTTACCTCACAGGTCCTTTCCAACTGCTTTCCTCCTCCACTCCCAATATTTTGAAAGTCAGGCCATCCAACTTAGGTCTCCAACTGAACAGCTCTGTGTGCAAACTCTATAGAATTATACTATGCAATTGCCTGATGTCTTGGTGATTGACAAGAATTATGCCATTCATGCTCAAGTCTTCTGGAATTGCTCTGCCAATGTGAATTAGCAACCTAGTGGATGAACTGTGTACACCTGTTGCCCTCCCTCAACTGCAAGGTCCTTTGTCTCCATCTCCAAAAATATTACTCTAGAAGAGTAGAATGAGAAATGAAAAAGGAAATGTAAATTGGGAGCTAATAAACATCAACCTAAACTGGGCATGGAAAAATGAACAAAAAAGTTCCATTTGTAAATATGGATGTCAGCTTTGTTTGCGTGTCAACATTGTAGATTCGAATGGAATTGAATGATAATACCAAATCATTCAAAATCAAGTTAAATGAACTGAATTCTGGACACTAGTCTGCAATGTGTAAAATATAAAATCTGAAGAGCCCCCGACTGTTTATGATTGTCTTTTTCATTTTGCGTGTTTATATATATTGGCGGTATTGGCATTATCAGTATATTGGCAATCAATACGTACGAGTTCAGTTTTGTTGAAGGGGCACTATAATCGTATTAAACTGGCTGGTTCGAAGATTTGGAAGGATTGTTGTTTATAGTCTTTTGCTTAGATCAGCTCAATACTCCACATTTAGATTGATTTTGTGTTCATTATCCATCAGAATGGTTCTCTTTTGAGGAAGTATGCGTACTTGTGTAACAATAGCAGCTACTCAGTCTCATTAGAGGATGGCGTTGAAGTTACATTTCTGGACATATCCTCATCTGTTGATGACAAAAAGAGTGTGCACTACATGCATGAATTTTCAGACGCCACAAATATCTCTTCGTATTCTCAAAATAATACAAATGGGATACAGAGTTTCACATTTGAAACCCAGGTGACTGATCTTCATTTCTAGATATGTTGTATGAATATATTTTCTTTCAACCTGTTTTCTCTCTGTTTTACTTTGAACTCTTGCCCTTTTGATATTTTGATCTTCAATCGCTGCTGTCTATATCTGGTTACTGTATGTCGACTATTTGTATTGTTTGCTTGCTCGCTCATTTTATCCATTAAACTTTGGACTTTAAATCTTTTCTTAAAATTATTAGGTAACACTCCCCTTGCAAAGTTTTGAAAACTTTGTGTTAAGCCTTGAACTGCAGTCCTGTTTTGAATTTTTTTCTCTTTGATTTTTTATGTTCATCATAATCTTGTTCTACCAAGGAGCCTCTTGCCCTTCCATCTAAAGCCTTAATTTTTTCAGTAATGTTTAACTTAATTAGCTATCTTGCTCCTTACTGAGTTCTTGCAGCCATTTGAAAAAAAAAAACTAGTTCATGTAAGAAAAATGGGTGGATTCATTTGCCATTAATATATAAAGCTGTGGCTTTTTCAACTGGAACATTATTATTTGTCCTGTTACCTTTTTCACCATGCATAGTTCCTAACTTCCTCGGCCAATATTGAAAGCACTGCTCTTTGACAATGGAATAGGCCATTGGCCCAATAATTGTGAGAATAAAGAAGTTAATGATGATTTGTCAAACCAATAGCTTGTAACACTTTTGTGCCCCTAGAGATGCATTGTGATGTTGTAACCTTCTCTTGCACTTGGCCAATTGAAAGACAGTGGTTTATTAGCAAGCTTCTGACAGATTGTTTAGTTAATTACAGAAAAGAAAAAAAAAATCATAAAAACGTTTTCTTCTACAAGTCATTAAAATCACACCCCTGCCAGCTTTGACCTGGATGGATGGCTATATGTATGAGCTTTCTGCATTGAGTCCAGTTATTATGAAAAGAACTGCTGATATGGCTCTTAGGGTTGAGCTACTGTACACAATGCTTCCATAGTCCTAATATAATTGCATTACATAACAAAGTCCGTATCTCTGATTTTGGCTCCCACCTTTAACTTTGCTGGTGACTTTAGAGAAGTTTAGTCATTTTGGGAGGAAGCGGTCATTACTAGATTTCATGCAGGGCAATATTTTGATTTGCTTTTGCTTGATAATAAAAATGAGTTCAAAGTGATGGTTTGATTTTGAACATTACTCACTTCTAGCTGCTTTTTCTAATGAATTCAGACATGTTTCCTTGTTTGAATTGCTTAATACTATGTTTAGGTTGTTTCTCCTGAGCTCACCTTCTATGATGGTACAAAATCTTCTCTGGATGACTCGTCCTATGGTGAAAAACTTCTCCGTGCAAAATTGGATTTGAGTTTCATGTAAGAGCATCGTATTTTCCTTTTGCAATCTTTGTATTTTGTTATGGTGCTTGTCCATAGTGCACATGGGTAAAAATCTCTTCGAAGGAGTTTGAACATATGTTCCTGATCCTCTTTTGCAGATGCAATTTATATGCTTTCACTTTTCTACCCCATTTCTTAAAATATCACTACAAATTTTAGACCACTAATTATTCTTCATCTCTCCACACATGGCCCCCCCACCCTCCCCCCACAAAAATAACCATGCCCACACTTACAGAACATATGCAAATAAACGTGCACAGACCAATTAAGAGAATAGGAACAATTTTCAACTTATGTCCCCAAGAAGCGGTTTTGGTTTTAGTTTCCAGTTTGAGAAAAGAGAAGTAACTTTCATTAAGGCTGTATTAGTAATTCCGGTCAGCTTAGATGGTATTCTCCAAGTTTTGAATGTCAATAGAAAGGAGTACATCAACATTCTGATGTACACTTAAAATTGATATGTGAACATGGATGTTGAATTTAATATTCAAGTCTGCAGAATCATGATAAAATGTGTGAACTTTTATTTGGAGTATTGATTATGTTATGTGAGATATCATGGAATGAGCAAGATTGTAACGTCCAATAGGTTATGTGAGATACCATGGAATGAGCAAGATTGTAACGCCCAATAGGGAAGGCCTGAGCCATATCTGGGCCTACACTCCAAAAGAACTAGTCAATGGTACAATCGGAGCCCTATTAGAATCATTATAAAGAGCAAGAAGTTTTCCCTTCCAAGCAAAGTGGGATCTCATATACCATCTACACTCATCAGCCAGTATGGGGTATCACCGGTACTCTAGGAAATGTATAGTTCATCCGGACCCCTTTTTTTCAGTCCTGTCTGGAACCCGGAAAACTGGGGTCATCCGGGCGGGTATTAAGATTTCATACCCGCATCTACCCAGATGTGGGTATGGTTTTATAATGCGGTTACTCGTAACTGGGTTAAACATTTTTAAAAAAAATCTGACTTATGAACATTTTGATCTTCTAGAACAAGAGAGAGAAACTAGAGAGCGAGATTCTTCCAGATAGGGAAGTAAAAAATAAAGCCTAGGGGAGAGAAAGCTAGCTACAATTTCCTTCCCACATCCCTTTCCGCATTTTCAATTCATGATCTTGATCCTTCATTCTACTGGTAGGCCTTTTGTATTTGAAGAAAAAAACACATTCCTTGAATCATTTTATGCTTTCAAAAACCGAAAAATGTTTCCGATTCCATTGAATCGTTTTGCTAAAGCTTTAAATTTAGGAGCTAAGCCTTTGTTTATTTCTCTGCTTATGCTCTGTTTGTTTGCCTAGGAAACGTTAGAAAGGACAAGAAACTGAAATTTTTTATTCTTTAGATTCTTAATTGTTTGGGACCTGATAAAGAAAGCAAAAACCTTGACTGAACTGAGCCTGGCACAATTGGTTTGTTTAGCCAAGGATTTAGGATCCAACAATTATTTTTTGTTTTTGATTGTCTGCCAAACAGAAAACTGGGGCTTTATCTTCAGTTCATAGCATACATGGTGCCTGAAGATTTGTACATATTGTTGCTGTTCACTTTTTCCTCTCTTCCGGTGGGCATTGACGATCACTTTTATTTCTAATTTTTTAAAAGCAGTTTTTTGATAAATCCGATTAAAACCACCCATATTTTATAACTAGGTAAAGCCAGGTACCCGCCCATATTATAACTAGACTAACCCTCACCTGCATTATAGACCCGGATTTGGATCCGGGTATAGCCAGATACCCAGATCCACATCCGGATGCACAGCCCTAGAAATGTAAATTTACAAATAACAAGCAAGGTTTTCTTTTTTAAATAACAAGCAAGAATTATTCTACAGAAATTGAATAAGTAACAAGTATCCCATCTTTAGATGTCAAAGGTAAATACCACTTGGGAGCACATATCTTCTTGTAAACCATACCGCAAATGGACCTTCTTTTTCCCAACTTTCCATTTACAATATATAACAATTATGTATTATTATAGCATTAGATGGTTTGAATCTAATTTTGTTAAGCATTCTATCTGTATATGGAATTTTTGTTTCTTTCTTAATTTTTTAATAAGCTATTTTCAATTGAAAGTTGGGGTGGAGAAAACCATGATGGAAAACTGCCTTAAATGGTTTGGCTGTGCAGTAGACTGACTGAAGTGCTATTGAGAGAGAGTGAATATGATTATTTGAGTTGAATATGATTATTTGCATAAAACGGCTTGTGAGGTGACAAGAGTGTTGTGGAATGAGATCTTTAGAAGAGTTGATGTCGCTTGGGTAATGCCATTGAGGGTGGTTGATTTACTTGCTTGTTGCAAGGAAATTCAAGGCTGTCCCCAGGTGGCGGCGGTATGGAAGATGATTCCGTTGTGCATTAAGTGGTGTACTTGGTCGGAAAGGAATGCGCAGTGCTTTGAAGATATGGAGCATACAATGACGAAGCTTCAGAATTTTTTTGTACACGTTATTGCTCTGGTTTTCAGCCATTGTGCTTAATGGAAACAATGTTCATGACTTCTTTTCTTTAATTTAGCAATTCTAGAATGTATTTAGGCGTTCTTTTGTATACCTCCTGTGTACATAGGCTATGCCTATTTCATTCGAATCAATAAAATCTACCTCTTACTTATAAAAAAAAAAAAAAAAAAGGCATTTACTCATAACAACTGAAATTATATTTAACAAAACAGTTTCCACCACATTCCTTAGTAGTCCGACACAGTTTTCCAAAGTGAAACTTTAAATTGTAGGAAGAATGTATCTTGTTGCCTTCTGTCAATTTCACATATTATGGCTTATGATTTGCACTTTTCAATTCTAAGGAAGTTTTTGTTTTTCTGCTGCAGTTTTTGTTAGTATCTTGTCATCCACATTTGTGGCTAAGAAACTCACATGTATTGTATAACATTCTTAGTTTTACTCTGTCAAGTCACTCATCTCGATCCCTGTGATACCTCGTTTAAGTGATAAGGGTAAGTGGTGTGTGGGATCCCACTTTGCTTGGGAATGAAAAGTTCTTGCTCTTTATAATATTCCAATAGGACTCCAATTGTATTATTGACTAGTCCTTTTGGAGTATAGGCCATGTCGCTTGGCCTTCCATACACCACCTACCCTTATCACTTATCAGAATGAGGTATCACAATCCCACTTGGGCTTTCCCTATGAGAAACTCTTTTTGGGATATGAAGAGTTTGGAAAGGATACTTATATGAGAAGTACTCGTTGCTTGTCACGTGTGTCCGTTTTCTTCTTCTTCCTTTGTCCTTTGTACCCTTGAAACATGTATGTTTCTCTCAGCCTTAATAGATAAATTTCAATTCTGTTTTAGCATTTTTTTAGCAACAATATCTCCATCTCAATTTTGTGTATTTGTTTATATAACACAGATTAAATGCTTATAAAAGATTTAATTTTTTATTTCTTCAGGTATGCATCTAAGGAAAACGATACCTGGATTCGAGCCTTGGTGAAAGATCTCACTGTTGAGGCTGGTTCTGGTCTTATCATTCTTGATCCTGTGGATATATCAGGAGGATATACTTCTGTGAAGGACAAAACAAATCTGTCTCTGATATCAACTGATATATGTATCCATCTTTCACTTAGTGCCATTTCTGTCATTCTTAATCTGCAAAACCAGGCAGCAGCAGCATTGCAATTTGGAAATGCAATAGCCCTTGCTCCCTGTACCAACTTTGACCGTTTATGGGTTGCCCCAAAAGGTCTCTCTCATATTAGCTATATTAGCATTGATTTTTTTTATCAATGATAACATGCATTCTCATTAGACACCAATGACCATACTTCTGTATAGTTTGCCATGTACTTCATGAACTGGTTCCATGTCTTGATTGAGTTTCTGGTATTTTTCTTACTTACCTGTGGGAGTATTTTTTGCAGTAAATGGGTCCCTTTACAACCTTACCTTTTGGAGGCCTCGAGCTCCATCAAACTATGTCATAGTGGGAGACTGCGTGACTTCAAGGTTGAACTAGATTAAATTGATTCTTATTAAACCCTCGCAATTGTTTTTTCTTGTTTATTTATATTAAGATTTCACATTGAAGTGAGATAACAAATTTAATATACAATGTTGCCAATTATGGTGCAGTTTTTGCTTGCTTCTTTTTTATGTTTTAGGTGCTCTGATTTGTTAGAGTTCAACATTTGTTTTCAGGCCAACTCCTCCTTCACAGGCTGTAATGGCAGTGAGTAATACATATGGGCGTGTGAGGAAGCCCATTGGTTTCAATCTCATTGGTTCCTTCTCTGGTATTCAAGGATTTGAAAGACGTGAACGCCATTCTGATCTTGATAGTGATTGTTCTATTTGGATGCCTATTGCACCGCCTGGATATACAGCATTGGGGTGTGTCGCACAAGTAGGAAACCAACCTCCACCAAGTCACATTGTTTATTGCATACGCTCTGACCTTGTTACATCAACAGCATTTTCAGAATGCATACTCAGTGTGCCTTCAAATTCTAGTTTGGCAAATGGATTTAGCATCTGGCGCCTAGACAATGTTGTTGGATCATTTTTAGCCCATTCTTCAGCGCAATGCCCTACCAAAGATAAAAGTTTTGACCTGAATCATCTTCTTCTCTGGAACTCAAATTGGCAACATTCTGCCTCGAAAGAATCTGGCTCTGATTTGAGGGACAGTCGTGACTGTGGAAGTCAACAAACAAATAACCAGAGTGCAAATTCATCTGGATGGGATGTTGTTAGATCAATTTCAAAAGCTACTAATTGTTATGTGTCAACCCCTAATTTTGAGCGAATCTGGTGGGACAAGGGTAGTGACCTCCGGCAACCAGTCTCAATATGGCGACCTATTGCACGTCCGGGTTATGCTATACTGGGTGATTGCATAACTGAAGGGTTAGACCTTTTTATCTTGCAATTTTTTCTTAACCTATATTTTTGTTAATCTCTTCATGAGTTGTTATTTACTAATAACTAACATATCTAGTTACTTTTGTTTCTTGTCAGCTTAGAACCACCTGCTTTGGGAATAATATTCAAGGCCAATAATCCTGAGATTTCTGCAAAGCCTGTGCAGTTTACTAGAGTAGCCCGTATCACAGGAAAGGGCATTGACGAAGTTTTCTTCTGGTATCCAATTGCTCCTCCTGGTTATGCTTCTCTAGGATGTGTTGTCTCAAGAACAGATGAAGCACCACCCTTGGATTCATTCTGCTGCCCAAGAATGGATCTTGTTAACCAAGCTAATATACTTGAGGTTCCCATTTCAAGATCTTCAAGTTCAAAAGCATCTCAGTGCTGGAGCATTTGGAAAGTTGAAAACCAGGTTAAAATGAATGTTCACTGGGCTAGTACTTTGATCGTCTTTTAAATATTTGGCTTTCCTATCTGATCTCTTCATCTAAACATTTCTTTTGTGTATGTCCAGGTTTTCCTTTTTCATTATCCCTCCTACCTGATGGTATTGTCTTCCTTATTCTTTTTCTCGTTCATAGCTCTATATATATATATATATTTTTTTTGTAGGCATGCACATTTCTTGCTCGTTCTGATCTGAAAAAACCAACGAGTCGATTAGCTTATACTATTGGTGATTCCATGAAACCAAAGGCTCGGGAAAACATAACTGCCGAAATGAAACTAAGATGTTTCTCTTTGACGGTTCTTGACAGCTTATGCGGAATGGTCTGTTTTTTCATGAAACTTGAATACCTAGGATCTGATGTTAAGATAGTTCCCTTTCTTCTAACTGATGCTATTTTTGGGATAGAAACTGAAGCGTTTCAGATGGCACCACTGTTTGATACAACAATGTAATAGTTTGCTTTCTTCTAATTGATATTGTCATTGTGGTTGGATTTGGACCCTTTCAGATGACTCCGCTATTTGACACAACAATAACCAATATCAAGCTTGCAACACATGGTCAACTGGAGGCAATGAATGCAGTACTCATTTCCTCAATTGCTGCATCTGCCTTCAACACACAATTAGAAGCTTGGGAGCCCCTTATTGAGCCATTTGATGGAATCTTCAAGTAATATTCAGTTTTCTCAAACCATAATGTGTTTCTTCTTTTCTTTTTGAGAAGTATAAGTCTCTTTGTCCGTAATTGGTGTTATATTTCTTTACCCTTTTAGGTTTGAAACTTATGATACCAATGCACACCAACCATCAAGACTTGGGAAAAGAGTACGTGTAGCTGCTACTAATATCCTGAATGTAAATGTCAGTGCTGCAAATCTTGAGACTTTCGTTGGGAGCATTCTTTCATGGAGAAGGCAGTTAGAACTTGAGCAGAAAGCTGCCAAGCTAAATGAGGTTTTGATCTTGAGTTCATTTTTTTTTTCTATTAAGAAGATTCTTTTGATGCTTTACCAGCTGACTATCTTTGTAGGAAGCTGGTCATCATCGTAGGCATGGAGAGGATCCAACTTTTTCTGCATTAGATGAAGATGACTTTCAGACTGTGGTTATAGAAAACAAACTTGGGTTTGATATCTATCTGAAAAAAGTTGAGCAAAATGCAAATTCTGTCGACCAGCTACATCATGGTGGCTGCACTTCTGTTTGGATCCCACCTCCAAGGTTTTCAGACAGATTAAATGTTGCAGATGAATCGAGGGAAGCACGTTATTATGTAGCTATACAGATTCTTGAAGCTAAGGTTGTAAATGTGGCTCTTGTTTATAAAATACCGTTCAAATCTTCATGTATTATGTTCTCTTCTACTTGGAAAGAAAAATAATTTTTATGTTTTTTTCCAGGGAATACCGATCATTGATGATGGCAATAGCCATAACTTTTTTTGTGCCTTGCGCATTGTCATTGATAGCCAGGCAGCAGATCAACAAAAGCTTTTTCCTCAGAGTGCGAGGACAAAATGTGTCAAGCCTCTTGTTTCAAAAGCCAATAACCTCAATTCAGGCACCGCTAAGTGGAATGAACTTTTCATATTTGAAGTTCCTCGGAAGGTATCGTATGGGATAGCTTCATTTTTGCTACTCTTATTTCTTTATTATTTGAATTTTCTTAGAAGGCATATGCCTAGGGGTTGGCTCAAGTGGTAAGAGTCTTGGCCTTGGTGGTATGTTCCCTCCAGGTCTATGTTTCTGACCCTTGGGTGTAAAGCATTTCTAGGAGCCACATCCCATTGCTGAAAAGCCAATGATTTACCTGAGCCGTGTGATGGGGACGCGTTACACGCAGGGCCGGCTCAATGGTAAGGCCATTTAGGCCATTGCCTAAGGCCCCCACCTATGTAAGGCCTCCAAAAATAAAAGTGAGGTGTTTTTTTTTTAATTTTTTTTAAAAGAAAAACCATTTCATTAAATAAAATTTTAAATAATTTTTATAGTTTTCAATTTGTGAAAAGCCCCATAATACTAAATTTAATATTTAATACAATGATTTTTTTTAATAAGTAATACAATGAATTATTTATATTTTAAATAAGTTTTTAAAGATTTTGCTAAATTGAGGCACAAAATCTGCATGGAGGCCTCATTTTAAGTTGTTGTAAATATCAATTCACAAAAACTGTATTTAAAGATTTTAAATAAAATCAAATTTTATTGTAAAGTTTGAAAATATTCCATATAATAATTTATATTTTATTGTATTATAATTACGAATGACTCACTTAAATCTCGCCTTAGGCCTCAATTTGTATTGAGCCGCCCCTGGTAACTTACACGGCTCCGGGGTTTAACCGGCTTAAAGATATGTTGCGTTTGCATGGTTTATAGGATTCCTCACCATAAAAATATTAAAAAAAGAAGAAAGAAAAAAATTCTCAGAAGGTATCTTATGAAATACCTTCAATGTTGCTTTCTTATTTTCTTTTGCTTCTATGTTCTTAAAGAACGAAATAACTTGTTCAATCAATGGACCATCAATTTAGACAGTTCATGAGAGGTATTGTCACAAAAACTATAGCATGCAAGTTCTAAAAACTTGTGGAAAATTAAGCTCTCGTTTGTGCTTGTTACTCCCCTATCAGTATTGTCTGTCCTAATATCTACCACAATAGAGATTTAGCCAAGGCTTCTCTTTTGTTGTCTATTTCGGCCTGTTTTATGTGAAATAGTTAAACATCTTCTTTTTTTTCTCTTCGATTGGTTGGGAATTGAGGCATCTTCATCTTAGTATCATAGTATATAAACCTTTGCCTTTCAGAAACCTCCTCGTAACATGTAGTTTAGCTTCATTATAATGGGTGTTCTCTTGTTCGCATAGGACAGTTTGATATTGTCTAAATTTACTTATATCATTAAGCGAATGTGAAACTTTTTCGTACTTCAAAATAGTGGGTTGATGAAGAAATTCGTCCTGTCTGAGGCATGTGCAAGAGGATTCTTCAACTGTTGGTAGTCAGGCAAGAAAGGATTATAGACTCCAGTGGAGATGCACCTTTTTTCATTTACGGATATGTCACATGCCAATCTTTTTCTAGAAAGATATCTGGACATGTGAGCATGCTGTCAAAAGATTTGCTAATCTATAACAATTAAATCTATAAGCCACAATGATGGGAGCTGACTATTCCATGGTTAATGGTTTCTTTGCTCTCTTTCAGTTCTTATTGCATCGTTATCTCTCATATTGCGTATGCTAAGAATTGCTTGCCTGAAATGTATATTTGTGTCATTGTATTTTTTGTAAGTTATAACATGATGAGACGAGCTCTCTCTCTCTCTCTCTCTCTCTCTCTCATTTCAATGATATTTATTTGGAAATGTCCGATATTAAATTTCTCACAAGCTAGTGATTCTTTGACCATGTGATTATTTTCTTGTCAGCAGATGGTGTTTTTACTTTCTTGAACATAATGATTTTATTTTTATTTAAATTTAGCATGTAATATGACATTTTTTAAGTTTATCTGTATCTTTGTAAATTAATGTTGTTGTCGTAGTTTATTGTGTGATCCCAATATTTACATCGCCTTCTTTTCTAGCTTCTGACTTGTAATTAGGTGTTCTCTCTTGTATACTCCCTGTGAAATTGGGCTATGCCTTATTACTTATAAATGAAATACATTTATTTATGCAGGCCCCAGCTAAGTTGGAAGTGGAGGTGACAAACCTTGCAGCAAAAGCTGGAAAAGGTAGGTGTTATTGGATCGTCAACCTCCAGATTAGACTTGCTTTCAAAGAAAGTTGCAAGGACATCAAGAGATTCAATTTTTGAATGTATTGTTGATTTCTGCACTCGAGCTGGATCAGCATGCTCCACTTAATTTAAATCTGACTTTGCTGTCAATGAAATATTTTGCCCAGACTTGGGTTTTGCATTATTGTCTCTCTTTTTTCATTTAGTTTGAGTTTTGAATGGGTGGCGTGGCACCTTCAAAATGGAGCAATATTTATCTAGTGTCCATGCTGAAATGCATAATGCTTTACTAAGTGCCAGTGGATTGCTTTTCAAGTAGTGGTGGGATTTTTCTCTGCAGTAATATGTATTTCACATATAATTAAAAAGGTTTTTAAATGGTACAGGTGAAGTCGTTGGATCACTTTCATTTTCTGTTGGACATGGTGCAAATATGTTGAAGAAGGTAGCTTCAGCGAGGATGTCAAATCAACCCTATAATGTTCAGAATATCGTATCATATCCTCTAAAGAGAAGGGTGAGCTATTTGTTTCACTTTATGAATTCTTGTTTAATGCAGTTAAACATGCTTAGTTTTGATGTTTATGGAATATTATAATTTAACGCTTCATTGTTTGCTTTTTTCTGGTTCAGCATGATAATGCTGAAAACACACATGACCACAGTTGTCTGTTTGTGTCTACTACTTATTTTGAGAGGAAGAATATTGCAAACTTAAAAAGAGATGCCGAAAATGAGAAAGTTGNATAATGCTGAAAACACACATGACCACAGTTGTCTGTTTGTGTCTACTACTTATTTTGAGAGGAAGAATATTGCAAACTTAAAAAGAGATGCCGAAAATGAGAAAGTGACAGATAGAGACATTGGGTTTTGGATTGGACTCAGTCCGGAGGGTGTATGGGAGAGTGTTCGATCATTGCTCCCAATGTCAGTGGTACCCAAATTATTACAGAATGATTTTATTGCTGTGGAAGTTGTCATGAAAAATGGCAAGAAGCATGTGATTTTCAGGGGTCTTGCAACAGTTGTAAATGACACTGATATTAAATTGGATATTTGCATATGTCCCTCATCACAAACAAGCAGTTGTAATATCGTGGTGGAAGAGATTTTTGAAAATCAACGTTATCAGCCAATTTCTGGTTGGGGTAACAAGTGGCCTGGCTTTCGAAGTGATGACCCAGGGCGTTGGAGCAACCGGTACTACTCATATTCATCAAAGGTGAGTTTTCTCAAAGAGTGTGGCTTTAATATCATTTGTTTACTCTTATTCTTGAACTATTAGTACAATGTGTATATTCACATTCTTCTTAATTTATTTTGAAGGAATTCTATGAACCTCCCCTTCCCCCCGGATGGCAATGGACGTCAACTTGGAATATTGATAAATGTCAATTTGTTGACAACGATGGCTGGGCATATGGTACTGACTTCAACAGTTTGAAATGGCCACCAACATCTTCAAAGTCGTGCACCAAGTCAGCTGTTGATGTTGTGCGTCGAAGGCGATGGATTCGTTCAAGAAAAAAGTCTCCTGAGCAAGACATTAATAGCATGAAGAGTGACTTTGCTACCATAAGACCTGGTGCTTCTACTGTTCTACCTTGGAGAAGTAGATCCAAGGATTCTGACCAGTGTTTACAAGTACGTCCTTGTGTGGATCATCCTGAGTCCCCATACTCATGGGGTTATGCTGTTGAACTTCCCTTCATGGACCAAGGTTCACTCAGACAAAAGCAGGAATCTAAAGTGTCCAATTATGCATTCAAGTTGAATGAGCTTGAGAAGAAGGATATAATCTTGCATTGTTCTAGCACTGGAAGTAGGCAATGCTGGCTTAGCATAGACGTAGATGCTTCTGTTCTTCATACTGAACTAAATGCACCTGTTTATGATTGGAGAATATCTGTTAACTCCCCTCTGAAGTTGGAAAATCGACTTCCTTGTCCAGCTGAGTTCACAATCTGGGAAAAAGCAAAAGAAGGGAGTTGTATTGAGCGCCAGCATGGTATAATCTCTTCACGGAGAAGTGTTCACATATATTCAGCAGATATCCGGAAACCTATTTACCTTACATTGTTTGTTCAGGGAGGTTGGGTACTGGAGAAGGTAATAACATAGTCTAAATATGCTTATTCCTGTTTGTTCTACATAAAGAGTATATGTGGAGTATTTACGTTATGCAAGCATTATTCCCTTGTATGTTTATTTATTTTTTCTTATGCAGGACCCTATTCTTGTTCTGGATCTTTATTCCTTTGACCATGTCTCATCTTTCTGGATGGTTCACCAGCAAAGTAAAAGGTTTGGGATTCCGAAGGAACTTTTTTATTTTTGGGTATATAACATGCATTCTGGATCTCAAGTTTCTTAATTGGTCAGTTCTGGAGCTAGGAAATTTTCCTGAATATTCTCTCCACAAAAAGAATGTTGCATTTATGTAGTGTCAAATTCCTTGCAAGTACTAAATCAAATTCTTTTCTTCCTATAATTAAGATAAGTGATAGACCATAAAAAGAAAAAGGAATTACACCAGGGTATACATCAAAAGCTTCTAGTCAGGACATAAGAGCTGTAAAATTCCAAAACCATAGACTAGAAAGGCATAGAGTGGCTGAGATTCAAGGGTACAGTGCATTAGAAAGAAAGTCTTGAGTTCCTGGATGGTCCTTGCTTTGTCTTCAAAGCTTCACTCATTTCTTACGTTTCATATGCACCACATCAAACAAATCAGGCTGATTTTCCCAAGGTCTCACTATTATGGCGACCAACCCATCCCTTCTAGTAGGCTAACAGCTCTATCACCCAACAAGGCATCACCCAACTAAGTCCATATAAACTGAAAACAGCTTGCTGTGGCATGCTAGCTACCTCTTACTTATACAGCACCACTTAATCACCATCATGTGTCTCTTCTCAAGTTGTCTAAAGTAAGGATCTTCCCAATTGCAGCCGTCCAAACAAAGAAAGCTGCTCTCAAGGTATACTTGCTCCTCCAAATGGACTTCCATGGAAAGGCAATGTTGTCATGGGGAGTAATTCATTATAGAAAGACTTACCTCATACATCCCTTTCATGGATAAATTCCAGCGCATCTTTTCATCTCCGACTTGTTTTAATCTATAAGCATATAATTGATCATAAAAAGAGGTAAAAAGGTTCACCTCCCAATGTTTTGCTGATATTAGCGTAATTCTTTTTTTATAAGTGGTAAATTTCATTAAAGGACGCAAAAGGTGTAAGCCCGGCTTTGTGTACTTGGGCTATGCCTATTTCAGTACTAATAAAATATCTTCTAGTTATAAAAAAAGGTGTAGGCCAGGTACATGGGATATATACAAGAACAATACCTGTCTGGAAGAAGAAAATGACAAGAAAATCATGATAGTTAAGCCCATTAAAGTCTATAATGTCTGTTCATGATTCTAAAAATTTCTATCATTTATCTCTCCTCAAATACACCATACAAGGCAAGTTGGGACTGTCTTCTACACTGTTGCAATTAACTCCACTTAACCCTCTCCAAGCACCACAAAATTCCGTTATTCTTCTAGGTGTTACCTAAGTCAAACCCACCCAACTGAAGAAGTCACCCCACAACTCTAGCAGTCTCACAATGGGCAAAGTCTGTACCATCAAATTTCTCGATACCACTGACTTTAGCTTCCTCTCCAGCCATAACTTTACAATTGAGTCCAAATTTGAAGAAACAAAGATCACTGTTGCGTCCGGAACACTTGAATTAGCTGGAAACGAGTCCGAAATCGTGAAAATCAGATCAAAATTGAGCTTAAACGGGGCAAAACAGTTTCTGCCAACCAGAGTGCGACACGTGGCAGGATGACGCGGCTCGGCTTGGCTCGGCTCAGGGACTCGGCTAGGATCGGCTCAGGTATCGGTTCGGCTCGGCTCAGTTATCGGCTCAGCTCAGGTATCGGCTCGGCTCGGCTCAAGAGTGCGGCTCGGCTCAGAGTGGACCGGGTCTGGTTCGGGTCCAGGTCGGGTCGGGTAGGTGGACCGGGTTGATCCGTCTTCAACCTCTGGAAGGCGCGTGTGCGCGTGGGAGGCGCATGGGTATGACTGCGTGCGGTGCGTGTGGCGCGTGCGGCTCACTCCGGGCTCCGTTTGAGACGAAATTTTCACCAGAAATTTCGTCTTGATCTTTGTAATCTAGTGGTACTTCTAAAACTTGATTTCGATCAAGTTTCAAGAATGAGTTTAAAAAAAAACTCCGGTCCTCCAACACGCTCTGATACCAGTTGTTGAGACTAACTCGCGAGACAGAAAAATAAACCCAAACTATAGAGAGACAAGATTTAAGTGGTTCGGCAACTGCCTACATCCACTGTTGCTGTGCTTCACTATGAAAACCGAAATTACAAACTCTCTCTGTTTCTGTCACTCACTTCTCACCACTATACACATTGCACTCACTTCTGTTTTGCATACACTTTGCACATCACAACACTTCTATTTATAGCAAGAAAGGAGAAGGAAAGTTATTGGAGTAGTTGAGCAATTTCCGGAGTACAAGCCGCACCTTTTGTTTTTGGTGCAATGATGAGGTGCGCCACTTGCATGAGACTTTGTCTCCATCTGCAATGATGAGGTGCGCCACTTGCATGAGACTTTGTCTCCATCTGCAATGATGAGGTGCGCCACTTGCATGAGACTTTGTCTCCATCTGCAATGATGAGGTGCGCCACTTGCATGAGACTTTGTCTCCATCCGTAACAATGTGGATGTAGGCAGTTGCCGAACCACTTAAATCTTGTCTCTCTATAGTTTGGGTTTATTTTTCTGTCTCGCGAGTTAGTCTCAACAACTGGTATCAGAGAAATTTGATGGTACAGAATTTGCCTATTGGAGAATGCAGATAGAGGATTACCTCTATGGGAAGAAACTACATCTTCCACTCCTAGAAAAAAAGCCAACTGACATGAAAGATGAAGAGTGGAGTCTCCTTGATAGACAAGTGTTGGGAGTCATTCGACTAACATTGTCAAGATCAGTTGCACACAATGTGGGAAAGGAAAAGACCACAGCAGATCTGATGAAGGCTCTTTCAAACATGTACGAGCAGCCATCAGCCAACAATAAAGTGCACCTGATGTACAAGCTATTCTACTTGAGAATGGCAGAAGGAACTCCAGTTATTCAACATTTGAATGAGTTCAACACCATCATCAATCAATTGACCTCAGTAGGAATTGAATTTGATAATGAAGTACGTGCGCTGATTGCTTTGGCTCAATTGCCAAAAAGCTGGGAGGCCATGAGAACAGCTGTTAGCAACTCTTATGGCAAAACAAAGATGAAATACCAAGATATCCGAGACCATATTCTAAGTGAGGAAGTTCGCAGAAAAGATGCAGGTGAAGCATCAACTTCCAGTTCTGCCTTAAACCTCGAGACGAGAGGTAGAGGAGCCAATAAAAGTTCAAATCGGGGCAGGTCAAAGTCCCGAAGAGGCAGAAGTAAATCTAGGTCCGGAAAACAAGTACAGTGCTGGAATTGTGGCAAGACTGGCCACTTCAGAAATAATTGCAAGGAAGCAAAGAAGAAGAATGGACATGAATCCGTCAATGCCACAACAGAAGACCTCCAAGATGCCTTACTCCTTTCAGTCGACAGCCAAATTGAATCTTGGGTGTTGGATTCAGGAGCCTCCTTCCACACTACAGCACACCGAGAAATCATGCAGAATTATGTCACTGGCAATTTCGGGAAGGTGTACTTAGCAGATGGTGAAGCATTGGACATCGAAGGCATGGGAGATGTACGAATCAATCTGCCCAATGGAAGTGCATGGTTGCTACAAAAGGTGCGACATGTTCCTAAGCTCATGAGGAACCTGATTTCTGTAGGACAACTTGATGCTGATGGGCATTCGGTATTATTTACCGGTGGCACGTGGAAGATAACGAAGGGAGCTATGGTAGTAGCTCGAGGCACAAAAACAGGTACTCTGTACATGACTTCAAGTATTAGAGATACTGTTGCAATTGCTGATGCAAATGCCAACCTATGGCATCAAAGGCTTGGTCACATGAGTGAGAAAGGGATGAAAGTACTATTATCCAAAGGGAAGCTACCAAGGTTGGAATCAACTGATTTCGACATATGTGAAGGTTGCATTTTCGGGAAACAGAAAAAGGTTAGTTTCTTGAAAAATGGGAAAACTCCAAAGTCTACAAAGTTGGAGTTGGTGCACACAGATTTGTGGGGGCCATCCCCAGTCGCTTCTCTTGGAGGATCTCGGTATTATGTTTCCTTCATTGATGACTCAAGCAGAAAGGTATGGGTTTATTTTTTGAAAAATAAATCCGACACATTTAACACTTTCAAGAAGTGGAGAGCCATGGTTGAAAATGAAACAGGCTTGAAGTTGAAATGTCTGAGGTCAGACAATGGCGGAGAGTACATTGATGGAGGGTTCAAAGAATTCTGTGCTGGAAATGGGATTAGATTTCAGAAGACTATTCCCGGGACACCGCAGCAGAATGGCGTAGCTGAACGCATGAACAGAACTCTAAATGAACGTGCAAGAAGCATGAGGCTGAATTCAGGATTGCCTGAATGTTTTTGGGCTGATGCAGTTAACACTGCAGCCTATTTAATTAACCGGGGACCATCAGTTCCCCTGAAGTTTGATCTGCCAGAGGAAGTCTGGAGCGGAAAAGAGGTAAAACTTTCTCATTTGAAAGTTTTTGGCTGTGTATCATATGTTCACATAGATTCTACTGATCGTAACAAGTTAGAAGCCAAATCTAGAAAATGTTTTTTCATCGGTTATGGAGATGAAGAATTTGGCTATCGATTTTGGGATGATAAAAATCACAAAATCATCAGAAGTAGAAATGTGATATTCAATGAGCAGGTTCTTTACAAAGCTAGGTCACAAGCTGAACCTGAGGAGCAGCCAAAGAAGCCTGAGGTTGTTGACTTTGATGTAACTCAAGTCAACACTGATCAGATCGAGGATCAAGAGAATGATGATCCACAGATCGAACAAAGTACACCACCCACTGTTATTCGAAGATCTTCAAGGACGATTAGGCCACCACAGCGGTTCTCACCATCTTTACACTATATTCTGCTAACAGATAGTGGTGAACCGGAAAGTTATGATGAAGCACTACAAATTGAAGATTCAATCAAGTGGGAGAAAGCCATGCAAGATGAGATGGACTCACTGATTTCAAATCAGACATGGGAGCTGACTAAGCTTCCAAAAGGCAAGAAGGCTTTGCACAACAAATGGGTGTATAGAATCAAGGAAGAGCACAATGGTAGCAAGCGCTACAAAGCCAGAATGGTCGTGAAGGGGTTTCAGCAGAAGGAAGGTGTCGACTACACAGACATTTTCTCCCCAGTTGTAAAGTTGACCACGATCAGGCTAGTGTTGGCAATTGTGGCTGCAGAGAATCTACATCTTGAGCAGTTAGATGTAAAGACCGCATTCCTTCATGGTGATTTGGAGGAAAACATTTATATGCACCAGCCACAAGGATTCTCAGTAAAGGGAAAAGAGAATCTAGTCTGCAAACTGAAGAAGAGCTTGTATGGCCTAAAACAAGCTCCACGACAATGGTACAGAAAGTTTGACAACTTCATGTGCAGTAATGGGTTCACAAGACTGCAGGCAGACCATTGTTGTTATATAAAGAATTTTGACAACTCTTATATCATTCTGCTTTTGTATGTGGATGATATGCTCGTTGCAGGATCAAGCATCGAGGAGATCAACAAGTTGAAGAAGCAGTTGTCAAAGCAGTTTGAGATGAAGGATTTGGGTGCTGCGAAACAAATCCTTGGTATGAGAATCATTAGAGACAGGGCTAATGGTACTCTTAAGCTTTCACAGGAGGAGTATGTGAAGAAGGTGCTCAGAAGGTTCAACATGGACAAGGCGAAGCCAGTAAGCACACCCTTAGCTAGTCACTTTCGACTAACTAAGGATCAATCGCCAAAGACGGAAGAAGAGCAAGAATGCATGAACAAAATACCCTATGCATCTGCTATTGGTAGTCTTATGTATGCCATGGTCTGTACAAGACCAGATATTGCACAAGAAATGGGAGCTGTGAGCAGGTACATGAGTAATCCAGAAAAGCAGCATTGGGAAGCAGTCAAGTGGATTTTGAGATATCTACAAGCCTCGTCAGATACGTCACTATGCTTTACAAAAGCAAGTTTAAAGCTACAAGGATATGTAGATGCTGATTTAGCAGGTGACGTTGACAGCAGGAAAAGTACTACTGGATTTGTGTATACGTTGGGTAATACAGCTGTATCGTGGGCTTCTAAGTTGCAGAAGATTGTTGCTCTCTCAACTACAGAAGCTGAATACGTTGCAATAACTGAAGCAGGGAAGGAAATGATTTGGTTGCAGTCATTCTTGGAAGAATTGGGAAAGAAGCATGAAAAAGGTATTTTGCACAGTGATAGTCAAAGTGCTATTTTTCTTGCAAAGAATCCAGCCTTTCATTCCAGAACAAAACACATACAGCTGCGATACCATTTTATTCGATCCCTTCTCGATAGTGGACAGCTGATACTTGAAAAGATTCGAGGAACAGAGAACCCAGCAGACATGCTCACAAAAGCAGTTATTGCTGACAAACTGAAGCTGTGTAAAGCTTCAGTTGGTCTCCATACTTAAGGCATGACTTGAAGTTGCTGTGACGCTATGAAGACATGAAGACTCATTTGTCTCCAAGTGGGAGATTGTTACGGATGGAGACAAAGTCTCATGCAAGTGGTGCACCTCATCATTGCAGATCGAGACAAAGTCTCATGCAAGTGGCGCACCTCATCATTGCACCAAAAACAAAAGGTGCGGCTTGCACTCCGGAAATTGCTCAACTACTCCAATAACTTTCCTTCTCCTTTCTTGCTATAAATAGAAGTGTTGTGATGTGCAAAGTGTGTGCAAAACAAAAGTGAGTGCAGTGTGTATAGTGGTGAGAAGTGAGTGACAGAAACAGAGAGAGAGTTTGTAATTTCGGTTTTCACAGTGAAGCACAGCAACAGTGGATGTAGGCAGTTGCTGAACCACTTAAATCTTGTCTCTCTATAGTTTGGGTTTATTTTTCTGTCTTGCGAGTTAGTCTCAACAAAAAGATGATCAATAGACTCTTCACTCCTGGTACACATACAACACTACTCAATCACGACAATGTTTATTTTCCTTAGATAATCCGTTGTGATAATCTTTCCTAGAGAGGCTGTCCAATCAAAAGCCAGCTCTTGAAGGGACCTTCATCCGCCAAATACTCTTCCAAGAAAGGGGTTGTTATCAGGAGAAATTAGTACATTATAGAAAGAGCAAACATTGAGGAGCCCTCTATTCGAAGGGGCCCAAAGAAGCTTATCTTGCCCTCCTCTTCTCAACCTGATGGAATACTACAGATTAGATAATTAGAGAGGTCACTAGATATCTTCAAATGGTCCGCCACATAAGCATACTTTGCACAATACACATTCAGGAAAGCTTCCTTGAAAGCCCTATATCCATAATCCCTAGAACACCTTCCTACCCACATGCATCCATATTTAGAATCTACTACATTTCTCCACAAGGCCTCTTTTTCATTTTGACAGCACCAAAGCCACTTCTCCGTTATCAGAAGCAAATATCATTTTACTGAGCGTCTCCATGATAATGACAAGAAGTTAAGGAGAAAGGATCTCCTTGTCGCAAGCGAGGACAGCTACTGAAGAAACTGGAAGAAGTTTCATTCACCAAAAAAGAAAAGTGTACAATCTTCAATCCAAAATCTCCCTTTTTCCCTAAAACCACAATTCTTAGTATAAAAGGAATTCCCGATTGAGATGATCATAGGCCTTCTTAATGTCTACTTTGGAGAGCATCCGGGCTCTCCGAATCTAGCCTACTATCTGAATCTAGTTAACAATAAGAAGAGTCTGGTATGTGTCAATCTTTGACAAAGGCATTCTTCGGCTTTGAGATGATCTTTTATATATCCTTATACAACCTATTAACAAGAATTTTAGAGAGGATCCCGTAAATCCTGCTCACTAAGCTAATAGGCCTAAAGTCTTTAACATCCACAACCCCTGGTTTCTTCAATAAGACAACAATGAAAGTGGCATTGAGACTTTTTTCAAACCCTTTACATGTCAATCGTAGAACACTCGCATAATATCTTCTTTGATCACATCCCAACAAACATGGAAGAAAACTATAGAGAAACCCTTCCGGCCAAACGGCTTTTCACCATTCAAAGCTTTCACTACTTTAAGAACCTCCTTCTCCTCAAAAGGCCTCTCAAGCCAAGAGGCCTCCTCTCCAATCGAATAAAAAAACTAGGCCATCAAGCTTAGGCCCCCACACAAATTATTAAAGAATAGGTCATCATAGAATTGTGCATATGACTCCTAATCTTTTCTTGATCAGTAGAGATCGAGCCATCAACCAAGAGCATCTCAATATAATTGTTTCTCCAATTACTTATAATAAAAAAAAAAAACTCCAATTAGAGTTAGCCACTCTATAGAAAACATTTATGCACCTATCGTCTTCTCTTAACCAAAGAGCCCTTGACTTCTATCTCCAACATATCTCCTTTGATAAAGCAGCACGGTCCATTATGCTGTCACCTGATTTGCTGTCACAAAATAGCCCGTAACAGACCACTAGTTTTATCGGGGCGGTCTGGTTTTCCTGTCCAGGCCGGTTTTCTTTCACCCCTAATTGTACTATCGCCTGATTTTCTTTTTCTGTTGTGTCAACCTCTTCTTTGAATAAACATCGTTCTATTTTAAGTGATGTTGAGATAGGTTTAACGTCACTTCTCAAAGCCGTTCCTGGTGCAGTCTATGGGAGTATTCCCCTACTCTGTCTCTCTCTCTTTCTCACACACACACACTAAAAGAAGAAAAAAAAAAGGAAGAAATGAATAAATATCTAAAACAAGAATCCTCTATGATTGAGCATAGATAAGGAATCGTATCTATAAACAACTAGTACTCTATTTATGTGCTCTAATAAAGAACACAGCTCCAATGCCTGGTATTTAAGCATTTATATTGATGCTTATCGTTGCTGGCATCCAAAATTACATGATGCAACGCGAGGACATTTTAGGAGGTAACCATTTTGATGCCTTCCTACAATATACATTCTGAAAGAAATTGAGTCTTCATATACCTGAGCAGCTGTGATTTACATTTCGTGTATGTTATGTGTTTTGTGACATTGGACATCTGGTCATCAAAAAATATGATATGTATTTTGTGAAATTTTGTAGCCTTGTCTAGTTATTGTAATTTGTGGCTATATGAAATGAAGAATAGTACATATACTAGTTTACCTCTGCATAGCCATGAGTAAATATTTACTAATTTGTTGTGAATATTTGAAATGAAGAATAATTGTGCTCATTGTACCAGTGGTCTTCCTTAATTATCATATATGCAGGAGATTGCGTGTGACCATCGAACGTGACTTAGGAGGAACAATTGCAGCTCCCAAAACCATTAGGTTTTTTATTCCCTATTGGGTTATTAATGATTCGTCTCTGCCTTTAGCATATCGATTGGTGGAAGTTGAACCTTTGGACAAAGCAGATGTGGATACAATGATTCTTTCAAGAGCAGTTAAGTCCGCAAAGTTAGCCTTGAAACATCCTTCAAACTCAATGGATAGGAGACATTCTGGCCCAAGAAAAAATATCCAAGTACTTGAAATAATTGAGGATACTACTCCAGTTCCTAGCATGCTTTCTCCACAAGATTATGCCAGCAGAAGCGGTGTTATATCATTTACATCTAACAAAGATGCACATCTATCCTCACGGGTGGGCGTTGCTGTTGCTATCCGCAATTCTGAAATTTTCAGTCCTGGGATTTCTTTTCATGAGCTCGAAAACAAGGTGACTTAGATTCATGATCAAGTATTCACCAGATTATTATGGACTCAAATAGAACTGTTTTAGCCTTTTGTGTGCGTGTGCATGTGAGAAGTTTTCATTATATGCTATTCCCTTTGAAACTTTTCTCCAGGAGCGGATTGATGTCAAGGCATACAATTCAGATGGATCGTACTACAAGCTTTCAGCTTTACTGAATCTGACTTCGGACAGAACAAAGGTTGAACCTAATTATCTTCAATTAATTTATGTGCCTCATGGTAGTAGGTAGATCTAACGTTGGCTTTCATGTTACTTGTTCCATCAACAATAGATAAAAGATTATGCTTAATGAGGCAAATGCTCTTCCTAAAATTCCTTAGATTTTGTCTCTGTCCCATGTACTTGTGCTATACCTATACCTCATCAATAAAGTCTTTATTTACTGATAGGGGAAAAAAAGAAAAGAGGTTCAAATATGAAATGAGGTGAATTCAAATTTGATTATAGGTGGATTCGATATAAGGTAAATATGGGAAATTTAATCAATAAATGTCTTCATTTCTTGAGAAATTGAAAGTGAGATTGCTTATTAACGGAGCTGGATATGGGATAACCTAAAAGAGCAAGGAAACACAACATCATTTGTGGGATGGAAGGAGTATAATTTTTAGCAATTATGCTATACTGTATAAGGTGCATATATTCTAATATTGATCCGCCCTCTACTGCCTGCTTTTTAATGTTTTTAGGAATCTACTTTAGTTACCCTATCTTTTTTTTTAAATTATCAAATATTATCTTACAGATTTTAACAGTAAAATGAATTATTTTCTTTCGCCAAAAAGAGAATTAACTAAAGGATAAAGTTATTGATATTTACACATGCCAAAAACAGAGCTCTAGATCTTTATCAATTGAAAAGAATTTGTCATTACGGTTATAAGAAGTTATGGTGAATAGCCAACACCGTGAATGCCAAAATGCTTAAAGCCTGAGATGCATCATAAGAGTTAACAACAGAAAGTTTGCATGCAAGGGTCTGTTGTATATTGGATTTTATTCACCGGACACAGTATTTAAAAATATACCGTAACAAAGATATGATAATTTTGATTCTCTTTATGTCTCATCAGTAATTAATAAATGGTTACTGGTTGATGTTCAGGTTGTTCAGTTTCAGCCACACACTTTGTTTATTAATAGGGTTGGTCAGAGTCTCTGCCTGCAGCAGTGTGATTCTCATTCAGAGGCATGGATTCATCCTGCTGATCCTCCAAAACCCTTTGGATGGCAGTCTTCTGCCAAAGTTGAACTGTTAAAGGTCTGTGTAATACAAACATCTATGCCAGAATTCCATAGACATATTCTGTGACTCATGGTGGAGTTTCTTTTTTATTTCAGTTGCGCCTTGATGCATACCACTGGAGTACACCATTTAGTGTTTGTACCGAAGGTGCGATGCGCATTAGTTTGAAAAAGGTTATTGGAAATGAAAAGATTCAATTAAGGGTAGCAGTAAGAAGTGGAGGAAAGAACTCCCGCTATGAAGTTATTTTCCGCCCAAATTCATTATCAAGTCCTTACAGGTTATTTTTGTTTTCTTTCAGAAAACTTTCTTTATCTTTTCTTTGCCTTCTTATGCAGTTATTTTTTGTTCCTGCATCAATAGTATAATCAACTTCCCATAAACAGGATTGAAAATCGCTCAATGTTTTTGCCCATTCGCTTTCGGCAAGTGGATGGTACCAGTGATTCATGGCAGTTTCTTCTCCCTAATTCAGCTGCTTCATTTCTGTGGGAAGATCTTGGTAGAAGACGTTTGTTGGAACTAGTGGCAGATGGGAATGATCCATTGAAATCAGAGAAGTATGATATTGATGAGGCTTTGGATCACCGACCAATTCATGTGGAAGGTGGACCTACAAAAGCTCTACGTGTTACTATTGTAAAAGAGGAGAAAAAGAATGTTGTTAAGATCAGTGATTGGATGCCAGAAAATGAACCTACAGAAACATTGAGTAGAAGGTACTCATCACAGCTTTCTGCAAATGACTTTCAACAGCAGCAATCAGCATCCATCTCAGATTGTGAATTTCATGTTACTGTTGAGCTGGCTGAGCTTGGAATATCCATTATTGACCATACACCTGAGGAAATATTATACCTATCAGTGCAGAATCTTCTTTTTGCATATTCTACGGGCTTGGGCTCTGGAATCAGTAGGTAAGATTTGCTTTCAATTAAGTACTTCATCTTGGATAGTAGAACATCTTGGAGTTTAGGGTACCTACAGATTTCATCATGACAGAACATACCTTTCAATTCAACTTAACAAAACAACTTTGCCTTCAGAGCACACTTGCTTCATGATTTTAGAATTTTAAAATGCATTTTGTCCCTAAGCTGACCAATTATTCACTACCTATGAATGGTCACTTGATTAGGCATGTTAGGTTACTCAGGTTTGCTCCTTTTTTTTTTTTGGTTATCGATTTGTCTGCAATTGTTGAACTAACTTACATATTGTTTTGTTTTACAGGTTCAAACTAAGAATGCGAGGAATACAAGTGGATAACCAGTTGCCATTAACTCCAATGCCAGTTCTCTTCAGGCCACAGCGAGTTGGGGAGGAGAATGATTATATATTCAAATTTTCTTTGACAATGCAATCCAATGGATCACTAGATCTCTATGTCTATCCATATATTGGTGTCATTGTGAGCATCTATCATTTAAATGTCTTGCAGAAATATGACACTTTGTCCTTTATCCACTAATTAAATATATCTTGATTGCTTCTAAACAGGGACCTGCAAATTCTGCCTTTCTAATAAACATTCATGAACCCATCATTTGGCGCCTTCATGAAATGAGCCAGCAAGTGAACCTCAAGAGATTATATGACACTAAAACAACCGCAGTTTCAGTCGACCGCATTATTGAGATTATGTATGCATGGAACTTTCTTCAACTTGTAGTTGAAATTTTGGTTAATGTCTGTATTCTGGTTTCTTGAAGTTGTTCTAGTTAATTATTGTCTTTGAAATTTCAGAGCCCTTGACATCTCGGAAGTACGATTCAAAGTGTCAATGGCAATGTCACCAAGTCAACGGCCAACGGGTGTACTTGGATTTTGGTCATCCTTAATGACTGCCTTGGGGAACACTGAGAATATGCCAGTATGTGTTATGATCCTTCTCCACATGATCCTCATTATGAGACATTTTCTTAGATAATTGACCTTTAAAATTTCAGGCTGGATTGAACGAACCACCCTTAATGATATTTAGAAACAAGAGGCTCATGGAGAAAGTCTCATCATTTAACATGAAAACTATGAATTCAGTTGGTCCAAATTATGTTTTGAGAAAATAATTGTAATTCCCCATCCAGTTGGATTAGTTCAATATGCTTGTAAGAGTGTGTTATCTGTGGTAGAATTGGATAATGGACTTATAACACTGCATGTAAACTACTTCTAGTATGCTTGTTCACCAAGCCTACCATTCCAGTCTCAAAATCATATGTGTAAAGCGTTTTTTAACATTTTCAATAGCATATGTGATAAAGCTCAATTGTCTAAACATCAGGCTCTCAGTGCCATGATTTTATGGAGTTTTCCTAGAAATATATCTTTTTGAAAAGTGGAAATAATGCTGGATGATTCTTGTAATTTATACATTTTCTGGGGTATCATATTTTTTCTTTTATCATGGAAAATCTGAATAGAAGTTCTTTTTTTCGTATTTGTTTATCAGGTCAGAATAAATCATAGGATCCGTGAGAACTTGTGCATGAGGCAGAGTTCCATGATTAGTATTGCTATTTCAAACATTCGCAAGGATCTTTTAAGCCAACCTCTCCAACTGCTCTCTGGTGTCGACATATTAGGCAATGCAAGTAGCGCACTTGGACATATGAGTAAAGGTGTGGCTGCCTTATCAATGGATAAGAAGTTCATTCAAAGCCGGCAGAGACAGGTTTGCTAAATATTCTCATAGTTGCTGTAGTTGGCCATTTTGAGTTCATACAATCTATAGCATGGACTTATGTACTCTTTGTGAAGTGCAAATGTAAATGTGCTGGTTAATTTTGGTGATCTTCCATGTTTATAATTTTCTTTGGAAATGAAAACGACCAAATATGTACATGCATAGGAGATTTCTATAATTTTTTTTATTTCCTGCTTCATACTAATAATAGTTAGCTGTATGCATTCTGCTTTGCCCATTTCCTTCTGTCTTCAGCATACATTACTAATAAGATGTGGGGGAATTCCAAGTGGACTGCTCAAGGTGCCTATAGCACATGACTAAGAGTAGTCTATATCCAATCTAATTTGCCCATTCCCTCAGTCTTGGATACTAGCTTTTTAATATAAATTTGTGAGGTCTTTCTCTTGAGCAAAACTTGCAATCCCCACCCTTAAATCATTGCCATGCTTGTCAAGCAATTTCCTTGTAGGTGGCATGGCTCAAGTCCCACAGTTCTGATTGCCCTCTAATATCAAGTTACAAGGAGAAGCCCAAGCCACATTTGGGCTTATACTCCAAATGACTATTCAATGCTACAGTTGGAGCCCTTCAGAATTATGATATACTGCAAAAACTCCCTCATGAAATCTGGGATCCCATTCACCTCCTTCATACACTCAATCCAGGGTATTCCATTGTCATTCTTTCTTTGTGTCAAAGTTGTTGAATCTCTACCATGCACCATGGTTCTTAAAAACTAAGAAGGCATTCCAAAGCTAGGCTATGCACTTATTGGCTGTCTAGGTGCTTGCAATTTGTACAAGGCATTTGTTACATAATGTCACCTAAGACAAAAATTGTTGTAGTGTCATATGAGAAAAAGGATGTTGTGCACCAATTAAAAATTTTATACTTGTTTGCATGGCTTGGTTGGAAAGAGAAGAAAAATTCAAAAGTGAGTACATCCTTTAGTTTATTAACGAATTTCAAGTAAGCATACTGGATGCTAACCATAAAATAGTCTAAAATCAAGTTAGCCTAATTACGCTTGTTCTTCTTGGACTACGTCCTTGACCATGTCTTAAAAACTACTTAAACTAGTTGCAGATGGATAGTTTAAGATATTTAGTTAAAAATAATATATATAATTGTTTAAAATATTTTATATTTTGAAATGCTTTGAATATGTTTAAAATGTTTTAAAGATATTTAAAATGCTTTATAATCATTTTATACCACATAACGCCAAAATCAATAATAAAAAAACTAAGAAACCCATCATTATGAATCCATTTTTTCTTAATGAAGTTTGGGGGGTTTATGGTGTGGGGCTTTGGAAGTTCATTAGAAAGGGCTGGGATAGATTTGTTAGTCATGTTAGTTATGCTGTTGGTGAGGGATCTAGGATCTGTTTCTGGTTTGACATTTGGCGTGTTGATTTGGCCCTCAATAGTGTGTTTCCGGCTATTTTTCGTTTGGCTTTAGGTCTGTTTGCTGCTGTTTCTGATTTGCTTTGTCACTCTAATGGCTCGATTCAGTGGGATATTTGTTTAACTAAAGCTGTACAGTATTGGGAGATTGACGAAGTTTCAGCTTTCTTAAGCTTTTTATACTCTTTGAGGCTTGGTGGTAATGTTGAGGATAGGATGTTGTGGAAGTCTAATGGGTGTAAAAGGTTCACTGTTCTTTCGTACTATAAGCTGTTGACTTTTCAGGATAGTTCTTCTTTTCCTTGGAAGTGTATTTGGAGGTCTCACATGCCTTCCAAGGTGGCTTTTTTCATTTGGATTGCCTCTCTCGGGAAAATTTTGACCCTGGATAATTTAAGGAAGCAGGGTATTATAGTTATAGATTGGTGTTTCATGTGTTAAAAGAATGGGAAAGTCGTGGATCATCTTCTCTTGCATTGTGAGGTGGTAAGGGCTTTGTGGGATCGCATCTTTTGTAGAATCGGCTTGGCTTGGGTAATGCCTATGAGAGTGGTTGACCTTCATGTTGGAACGGGCTTTATGGTTGTTCTCAAGTGGGCGTGGCTTGAAAGATGGGTCCTTTGTGTCTTATATGGTGCATTTGAATGGAAATGAATGAACGGTGTTTTAATGACAATGAGTGTTCTTTGGAGCAAATCTGGAATTCTTTTGTGCACTCTTTGCTGTTTTGGTTTTCTGCTTTAGTGTTTAACGAATCTTCCGCTCATGATTTTCTGATGTTGCTTTCTGTTTCCTAGAATGTATTTGGGGGTTTTCTTTTGCATACTTTCTATTTACATGGGCTTCGCCTATACATTCATTTCTAATAAAATTTCTTCTTACTTATAGAAAAAACATTTTACTAACATTTATGGATCTTGTGGTTACATAACTATAAATGATGTATGTTGATAAAACCAAACCCGTGTATAATAATTTAACTAAATATTTTTCATTTAACTTAATTGCATATATTAACTAATTTTCATTCAATAATACAATTGGAGACTGGATGATGTGGCTTCATTGGAGTAAGTTGTATGCTTTAAAAATTATAGAGTATAAATTTAGCTCCAATTTGATGGTTTGCAGACATTTTTTGAAGCATGTGATATTTGGAATTTTATTTGGTGGTTGGTTTTTTTCTCAATTAACTTATCTAGTTGTATAGCTATTTTTGTTGGTGGTTGACTTTTTTTTTTTCAGTGCATGATACAGTGTTTTTTTATCTAGTTGTATAGTATAGCTATTTTTTATCTAGTTGTATAGCTACTTTTTTTCTTAGTGCATGATNTTTTTTTTTTTCAGTGCATGATACAGTGTTTTTTTATCTAGTTGTATAGTATAGCTATTTTTTATCTAGTTGTATAGCTACTTTTTTTCTTAGTGCATGATACAGGGCATGATATATTAACTATTTTTTCTCAATTAACTTATGTANCTAGTTGTATAGTATAGCTATTTTTTATCTAGTTGTATAGCTACTTTTTTTCTTAGTGCATGATACAGGGCATGATATATTAACTATTTTTTCTCAATTAACTTATCTGGTTGTATGGCTATTTTCACATTGAGTAATAATCTAAGGATAATTTTCTTTTTCAGGAAATCAAGGGTGTGGAGGACCTTGGTGATGTTATCAGAGAGGGCGGTGGAGCATTAGCAAAAGGCCTATTCAGAGGCGTTACTGGCATATTAACAAAGCCTCTTGAAGGTGCAAAATCTTCTGGTGTTGAGGGATTTGTTCAGGGCGTTGGAAAAGGAATAATAGGTGCAGCTGCCCAACCAGTGAGTGGGGTTTTGGATCTCTTGTCAAAAACTACTGAAGGTGCCAATGCTATGAGAATGAAGATAGCATCTGCTATAACATCAGATGAGCAACTCCTTCGCAGGAGGCTACCTCGTGTTATTGGCGGTGATAACTTGCTTCGACCATATGATGAATACAAAGCACAGGGGCAGGTAGTAGTTGTTTGCCATGCTCTCTGTCATTTACATTAAAACAGTGTTATTTTTGTTTATTTCATGGATTTGGTAGTGTTCGTCCGATTAGGATCAGGTTAAAGCGAGTGAGATGGATAAATGTGAACTTGGGTCCACCCCATATGCTTATTGACATAATTGATTTCACATATAAAAAAAGCAGATGCAGCTACAACCCTTTCTAACCATGAGCCATGATTATAGCCTATTTAAAATTTTAGCTTCTCTCTATAAACTTGACTATGATTCTGAATCTATTTGTTTTGTTTCAAACATGAAGGTTATATTGCAGCTGGCAGAATCTGGTTCATTTTTTGGCCAGGTTGATCTATTTAAAGTACGCGGAAAGTTTGCCTTGTCAGATGCTTATGAAGATCACTTTTTGCTCCCAAAAGGGAAAATCTTTGTGGTCACCCACCGGAGGGTCATATTGTTGCAAGTAAGTTAACTTGAGTACAAAGAACATATAGTGATATTTCACTTCCATCTTTTATTACACCCAAGGACACCTACAAAACTTAAATTCTCTCTCTCTACAGCAACCTTCAAATGTTATTGCTCAGAGGAAGTTCAGCCCAGCTAGGGATCCATGTTCAGTACTGTGGGATGTACTGTGTGACGACCTGGTGACGATGGAATTGACTCATGGAAAGAAGGACCATCAACATTCTCCACCTTCGCGAGTTATTATATATTTACAGTCTAGAGCAATGGAATCAAAAGAAGTAGTTCGTGTAATAAAATGCAGCCGTGAAACCAACCAGGCTTTTGAAGTTTATGCTTCAATTGAGCAAGCAAGGAACACTTATGGGTCAAACCTTTCAAAGGTTGGTTTCTGATGCCGTATGTTATTCTACTGTGCGAACCCTTGTTGGCAAAAGAGCATGCCATACTCTCTCATGGTTTGCAGTTTCCCTCTATTAAGTTGACAAATGCATTTGTTAATCTACTTAAATGAACTCTTGCTGGTAAAAGAGCATGCCACACTTTGGTCAAGGTCTGCTGATTCCTTCTATTAAGTTCACATATATGTTCTTATTCTTCTTCAAACCCAATTATGGAATGCTACAGAATTTATACAAATGCTTGATATAGATGTGTGCAATTTTTACATAAATTAAATTTTTATTCAAGTACATCATATTTGCCTCTGATCTGTCGTCTATATAATGCATCATATCATTGTGTCTTTCATTTCCTGTCTAATGATGACTTCATTTTGCAATTTTTTTTTTTTTTCAGGAAATGCTAAAAGGGAAAGTGACAAAACCATATTCACCAATTGCTGATGGTACCAGTGCTGAAGTCACTTTGAAAGAAGGCATTTGCACCTGGTCTCCCCCACAGGTGCCTGGATCAGCCCCTATAAGTTCAAGTTTCGGCAGCAGTACCGACTGAATTTAAAAGTCTCATTGCCTTTGGAGAAATATCATGTGTCACTCTGTTCTTATCAGGTAATGAGAACCGACCAAACAAACGTATGTGCAGTAAGCAGCCCCTGCAATGAAAATGTACAGCTTTTTTAAGATCCTTGTATACCTGTATAGTATTCCTTGTATATACGATTTAGAGAAGGCACAGCCATTTAATTGGCCCTTAGAAAACTGGTTACTTACTTATGAAGGCCCTTCTAAATTTTCTGATCAGCAAGGAAATCCCAAAAGTCACACCTGTTTTACTCTACAATTTTGTTGTCAGATAATTAACTCTTTCATTTTCTAGTGGACCAGTGGTGTCGGGAGAATTCACGTATTTATTTGCTTGATGGTTCTGCTAACTTCTTGCCCTCACCGGGATAATTTGATGATACTAATAGAAAGATTTTTTTTAGATGCCTTTTTTATCTGATTAACTGTCTATTTGGATGGAGTGCTGGTAATGACTGATTCAGCATCTGGTGACACTCCAAGAGTTCTAGATGTGTCAAGTGAGAGCTCTGCATTTCTAATTGGTTACATGATTAACACCCACTATGTTTTTTTGAAAAAAAAAAAATCTAGGCAAGAAACTTTTGTTCTATTAACATTTCAAGGTACAAAAAGTTGGGGTTGGGATTTCTACAATCACCCATAATATTGAGTCAATGGTGCAAAAACGCCTTTAAAAAAAAAA